>CM050169.1:32875369-32935369 GCA_027410445.1 Discoglossus pictus | reverse complement strand
AAGCCGAACATGGAAGAACCGAATGGAAAAAATGTATCCCCGGAATACATCATGTTTCGGGTCGAGCTGTACAAATCCAAAGCTGGAATCAATATTGCTGGGAGAACAATCAACAACCTCAGATACGCCGATAATACTACTCTAATGGCTGAAAGTGAGGAGGAACTAAAGGGTTTATTGATGAGGGTTAAAATAAGAGCGCGTGTAAGCTGGCCTGCTGCTCAACGTTAAAAAGACGAAGATCATGGCAAACCGCAATCTCAATTCCTGACATATAGACGGGGAAGATGTGGAGGCAGTGACAGATTTTGTTTTCTTGGAACCAAGATCTCTGCAAGTGGTGACTGTGGCCATGAAATTAAAAGAGGTTTGCTTTTGGGGAGGAAAACTATGACAAGCTTGGACTAGCTAGAAAAAAAGTAAAAATGTTGCATGTCAACAAAGGTCTGCATGGTTAGAACTATGGTATTCCCAGTAGTAACATATGGATGTGAGAGCTGGACCATAAAGAAGACTGAGCCCCGTATATTTGATGACTTTGAATTGTGCTGTTGGGAAAACTACTTGACAAACTGTTCACTGTAAAGTTTGATGATGAAGCTAAAGCTCAAATGTTTGGCCATATCATGAGAACACAAGATACCCTACAGAAGTCTCTGGTGCTGGGAAAGACTGATGGCACAAGAAAAAGGGAATGGCAGAGGAAAGGATGGATAGATGAGGTAATTGAAGCAATAAACATGAGGATCAGTGTCGGGCATATATGCCTGCAATGCTACCATCCATGGAATCATGGAGAGTCTGACACGACTGAACGACTACCCAACAGTATATACACTTTTTTAATTTTATATATATTTATATATATATATATATATATATATATATATATATATATATATATATATATATATATATATACACACACACACATACACAAAACGATTAAAGACATTCAGGTCTCTAATTAGCTCATTATTAATAGTTAAAGGAACATGCAAATCACTAAAACTGCCCTGCACTGTCAGGGAGAGGCTGAAAGACAGTGAAAATGTTCTATAATTTGGTCAATAATTTAATCATTGTCATTTTAAGATACTGCAGTCTTTTCCATCTTTTTTGCTTTAACATTAATATTTTTTAGTATAAAAAAAATGATTTAACATTTTTGAAGTCATATTTGACTCATATTACCTTTTATTGTTCACCTTAAGGGCCATTTAATTCAGCACAATTTGGATCTCATCACCGTGAAGATCTCCTAAAAGCATGTTGAAATGCATTTTGAATTTCTGAAATACGTAAATATTTCCCTGAGAAATCAAAAAAATAAAATCTGTGTTTACATGAGTAACTGACTGCCCACATGCATTACTACAACCAATCAGGCTGCAGGGATAACTACTGTTTCATGGACAGTGGCATTATCCTCAATACTAGAAATATAAGTTCACAATGTTTGACAATGACCCATATAATGCATATATAACTAATATAGTAAATGTAGCATTTCCTTACTCAGCTTGCACAGCTGTTTCTAACTTGTACTTAGTGCTGCAGAGGAGAATAATAGCAACCCACTTCATATGCTTATAACTGGTATATTTTATCAAGAAAAAAAAAATCAATAACATTTTCCGCATGCTTTTCTACCTACCCTCTGCCTGAGCGAATAAGGTGAATTTGGTGTAATGTTATGAGTAGTTGGGCAATGGGTGCCTTTAGATTGCTCTTTATCATGAAAACAATATATTTTGAAATGTCCTGAACATGCCGATTGCTGAGCATAATTCAACTAAATTCTGAGAAATTAGTAAATTATTTGTCTTCTTCACTATGCTTAACACTAACTTCTTTTTATTTGGAAACTGGTTTCATATTTTTTATTGACACCTCAACATAAGGAAGAGTTTCTCAATTGATGACTCATTGGCAACTTAAGATAAGAGAACCTTATCTATGAAGGCTATTGCTGAACATTGAGACCCAAGATAACACACCATCATTTAGAAACTAAATAGCCCATCGTATTGGCCTAGCTAACTTTTAAAGGGTCTCAAGGTAATTTTTTGGTTTAATATAAAATGTTTTAACTAGGTAATTTAATTATTTTTTCTCTCTTCAATCTAACTATAGACAACATTTCAGCTGAACTTACTATGAATCCCTAAAATATAGAGATTATCCCCTCCTGGAGCCTTCCCCTATCTTCCTGTTCTCTCTCATGTAAGGTGTCATGTTTAGCTCTGGCCTAAAGCCACACCCACATGGAATGGCTTTACACTACCAGTGTCTTATGATGCTCACATATAGCATAGTCACTACTTGGCAGCAGAACAGATATAGAGATATAGATAGTGTGAAGCCAATCTCAGAGCGACATTAGCTCACAGCTGTGAAACATGGCACCCTACTTAATAGAGAACTGCAATACAGGAGGTTCAAGAAGGCGAGAATATGTTGCTCTAGAGGGATCCTTAGACTCTAGTAAATTTAATATGACAAATATTTAAATACAAACTAGAACATATAATATGTTGATTACAATTAATCCACCTAGTTCAAACATGTTTTATGAAACAATCAATGCTTTAAAGAGTCTCCTTAGGTCAGGGGTGTCCAAACTCGGTCCTGGAAGGCCGCACCCATGCCTGGACTTGAGGATTTCCTTTATGTGCAGGTGAGTCAATCAGGATGATTGAAGAAGCAATAGTCTCACCTGCTTGCAGCAAGGATATCCACAAAACCAGGCTTGGGTGTGGCCCTCCAGGACCGGAGTTTGGACACCCATGCCTTAAGTAGTAAATATCAGTAAAAACTATCTTTCAATTAAATGTTATTAAACAAGTAGATTTTTTATGAGAAATCTTGCACTGAAACCTGCTGTTTTAGCCATGATCCATAAACTGGAGTCGGCCCTATATTTTAAGGCTACAGCATATTTCCATCAATGTCCAACTGAAATTGTTAGGACAGTGGCCCTTTAACACACACACACAAACAGCTGAATTTATTTGCTTGGTCCTAATTGGAAAGTACCAAAAATGGTTAGGAGGTAGTGAAAGAGAAAAAGTATTGGAAAGAGGATGAAATAATTAACAGTGGGTAATGCACCTTTAGTACAATGGATGGAGAGGAGACCGCAAGAAAAGGGGGAAGAGTCCGGTGAGGGCTGAGAGATAAGCTTTTTGTCTTTTTAACATAGCTGATGCAGCGTTCTTTAGTTATCAGAAAATTTTCACAAATGAATAATACAGGAAATATGAAATAAATATAATTTTGAGCTGCTAGGCAGTCAAGTGGACGAGCCCCTGCAAGTGAGTACGCAAGGTATGCACGGACCCATTTTTTCCTTTTCTTTGCTGTTGTAACTCTCTTGTTCTAGGTGGTTACCCCCTAGTAGCCAGTCGATGAACTGCAGTATTTAATTTCTTTTAAGACAGGAAGTTTTTTTTTTTTGTTTGTTTTTTTTAAAGTGGCACCCCTAACAGGGAAGCCAGATTAGGCCCCTGGGCGGCTGCCTTGTTGGCATAATCTGGCCATGCACATAGGAATCTACCACATTTAATATATAGCAGGCACCTCCTGGCACACAGAGCTTACCCAATCTTCCTCTCCATTCTCTAACTTTTACACTATCCCTGTACCTAAAATGTCACACCACAAGCTACCATCCACAGAGATATATATATATATATATATATAGTAAAGACCTCCTCATAAAATCTACTTTACAAGCTAGTATAGTAGATGAGAGGCAGTAACCTTTAAACATCTATACGTGGGTGGGATTCCTACCTTATGTATAATTCATCCTGAGCTTTGAAAAACAGCTGTGTAATACAGCGGGCATGTGCTTAAAGGAACTTAAGTTTAAAATGGCTATGGATTGTAAGAGTTAAGCCTTTGTGGGCACATTTGCATGTTTCCAGAATGCAGTGTAATAACTATATCTTAGAATTCTGAGTAGTAAACGGTCATTTAACTTATTTTAGACATTCAAATGTGAACAAAACTGTACTATTTATTATATATATATATTAATAGACAGACTCACCTACACATATGAACAGTGTATATCAAATACAAAACAAATAGATAAAAAATTAAAACTGTGTCATTACATAAACAAAAATGGCACAAAATTACATAGACATTACACTTTCTTTCAGTAAAATAAGTGGGGTTCTCACTAATAAGATGATATCTTTCACTTTATCAAAGAGGCTTCATAGAAAATATATAGTATTGTAGAATAGTATAGCAATTGGAGAGATCTGACTATATAGGAAGCAGTTACAACAAATTATATGACAAACTTGAAATGTATTAACTATCAATTATAATACAGAATTATTCATATAGTAGATGAGAGATAGATAGATAGATAGATAGATAGATAGACACCACTTTCCTTTAAGAATTACATTACTACAAATAGGCATAAAATGGTATCAATTCAAACTTACACTAAACAAAAAAAAACATGTATAAAAAAAAAAAATATATATATATATATATATATATATATATATATATATAATAGTACAACCAGAAAGAACTTAGAACATATAATGACATCTATATAAAATGGGTTTTCATACATAATAGCATAGTTCAGAGTAGAATATATACTATAAAATTAATTTAAAAGCCGGTAGCAAGAGAGCCCCCACACAATGTTATGGGCCCCAGTGCTTCACAACTGATTAAAGGGGCAGCTAAAGCAAATCTATATATTAATATATACATATACATATGAGTACTAAATTATTGAAATTGCAGCAGACAGACATTAGCATGGCGACACTACACACCAAAACATTAATATCAGTACAGGTTATGTAGAGCTGTTCTTTGTATGACACAGTATCTATTTACAAAAAAGAAAAACAGTGTCATTCTGGTAAATCACTGAATGCAATATTAAGGTATTTAGCAAGTTACCTCCTAACTATTTGCTTCCACCCCCATTTTCGCCCTCCTCACCCCCACAATCCATCATCAGGCAAATGCTGTTCCTACCTCTGTGCTTGAAGAAATGTTGAAGTTGTTTTGGAGGGAAGTCTGCACAGAGCTTGTAACATTGTATCTATTGTCACATGTCAGAGCCCAGCATTGAGGGGCAGGGAGCTAGAACTAGGGGTGCAGGGGGTCATGCATTATAATGTCGCCCCTATTGTTCCAGCTGGGTACACCAATATTAAAGATATTATTAATTGTGCTCACCCACTTTATAGGTCAGTAATAAGTAGCTACAAGTGCCTCTATTCTACTGTAGCATGTTCAGTACAGGAAACCACATCCCCAGAAGTATAAAAATACAGACCAGTTATTGTATTGATGCAGATCTATCCTGTTATGTACACGCACAGAAAGCCTCCTGGTGCCGGGCGTGCTCGTGTCCCGATGTACTCCCTAAGCCCCTAACCCCCTACAGCAGTTACCAGCCCTAACCCTAAGTCGATAACCCTAACCCCCTACACTCCTTGCTTGCCTAACCCTAAAATCCTACAACACTTACCGGCCCTAACCTTAAACCTAACCAAGGCCCTACACCTCTCTTAGCCTAACCCCCTAAAAGTAACTTCCTAACCCTAAGCCCCTAACCCCATAGACCACTTACCAACCCTAATC
This sequence comes from Discoglossus pictus, assembly GCA_027410445.1. Classification (NCBI taxonomy): domain Eukaryota; kingdom Metazoa; phylum Chordata; class Amphibia; order Anura; family Alytidae; genus Discoglossus; species Discoglossus pictus. Next base: position 32,929,732 of record CM050169.1, on the reverse strand, counting down.
CTAACCCAAAAACCCCTAACCACTTACCGGGCACTTGGAGACAGCTACATTGGGATGTCGTCGGCGCGGGGCATTACAGCATGTGTGTGTACATATAACAGGATAGGTCCACTGATGCTCCCGCCAGTCACGCCATTATATATATATATATATATATATATTCATATACAGATATTCTAATGTGTGTAATATAAAATGGCCAACAGGCCACACTGTTACACTGAAACCCCTGCCTGTCTGGGGAGCCTTGAGGAGAGGTTTGGGGACCACTGGTCTATACAGTGAAGGAGCTCCAGAAAGAAGAAACCATATGACTAATAAGTTATTAATAAAGACAAGGACACATAGTAAATATGAGACCGGAGAATGTGAGCAAGTGCAGATATAGACTGAAAGGTTACTGTATACATAGATTAAGAAACATATAAGAACATATGTAAATAAATACAGTATCATTGGTTATTACAAAATGTCATTATTAAGCTGGGTATTTTAAGCATAAATTGCACAAAAACAACCGTCCGCTCACCGAATTACTTTATATAAATTGATATTTATCTGTCACAAAGGGGGTGACAAGGAAGAAATTACATTCCAATTGTTTAAAGATAATTGTCACAGAATTGAAGAGTTCTTGGTTTATCATTATTTTATTCTAACTGGGTACACTCTTCGGATCTATCCTGTTTTATGTGCGCATCTCTGGAAGCGCACCGTCAGCAACTCTAGGGACACGGACACGCTCCGAGTGCCAATGTAGCGGTCAAAAATAGGTAGTACACCCCCAAGCTCCTAACCCCCTAAACCTCAATTCCTAACCCTCTAAACCTTACTTCCTCACCCCCTAAAACTCAATTCCAAACCCTAACCCTCACTTCCTAACTCTAACCCCATAACCGTAACCCTCTAATCATCTGACCCCTTAACCCTCTAACCCTAACCACCCCCTAACTCTGTAACCATAACCACTTACCCAGTGTGCTGAGTCATCGTCGGCACGCTTCCAGAAATGCGCATATATATAACAGGATAGGTCCCACTCTTCTTTATCATCCAATCTATGATGGATACTTAATCTAATGAAATAAAGTTAGAAAGAGAGAAGGAGGATCTTTTCGTGTAATTTATGCCGATAGCAATACTGTCCACAACACGTTGGTTTCATCTCAAAGGGACATGGAGGGTTTCATGTTTTTAATTCTAAAATAAACTACCCGTTTATTTGCATATTTAAACAGCCTGTCATTGAACTTATGCTTAAATTGGTTATGGATTGCAAGAGTGAAGCCTTTGTGGGCACATTTGCATGTTCCTGCCCAGGTTCCCAGAATGCAGTGTAATAACTATTTCTAAGAATTCTGAGTATTAAAAAAATCATTTAACTTATTTTAGACATTCAAATGTAAACAAAATTGTGCTAGATATAGATAGATAGAGATAGACAGAGATAGATAGATAGATAGATAGATAGAGATAGACAGAGATAGATAGATAGATAGATAGATAGATAGATAGATAGATAGATAGATAGACAGACAGATGTATCAGATAGATATAGATAGACACTCACCTACTTATATAAACAGAGTATATCAAATTAAAAGGCAAACTGTGTCATTACATAAACTATATCAAATTAAAAGGAAAACTGTGTCATTACATAAACTATATCAAATTAAAAGGCAAACTGTGTCATTACATAAACTATATCAAATTAAAAGGAAAACTGTGTCATTACATAAACTATATTAAATTAAAAGACAAACTGTGTCATTACATAAACTATATTAAATTAAAAGACAAACTGTGTCATTACATAAACAAAACAAGAATGGCACAAAATTACATAAACATTAAGCTTTTTCAGTAAAATAAGTGGTGTTCTCACTAATAAGATGATACCTTTTTCTTTATCAAAGAGGCTTCATAGAAAATATATAGTATTGCAGAATAGTATAGCAATTGAAGAGATCTGACTATATAGGAAGCAGTTACAACAAATTATATGACAAGTTAGAAATTATTAACCATCAATTATACAGAATTATTCATATAGTAGATAATAGAGATAGATAGACAGACAATTAGATAGATAGAGATAGACAGACAGATATAGACACATAGATAGATTTATCAGATAGAGATAGACACTCACCTACACATATAAACAGAGTATATCAAATTAAAAGGCAAACTGAACTGTGTCATTACATAAACATAACAAGAATGGCACAAAAGTACATAAACATTAAGCTTTTTCAGTAAAATAAGTGGCGTTCTCAGATACCTTTTTCTTTATCAAAGAGGCTTCATAGAAAATATACAGTATTGCAGAATAGTATAGCAATAGGAGAGATCTGACTATATAGGAAGCAGTTACAACAAATTATGACAATTTAGAAATGATTAACTATCAATTATACAGAATTCTTCATATAACAGATAATAGAGAGATAGATAGAGACAGACAATTAGATAATTATATAGGCAGATAGATAGATAATAAGACAGACACGTCTTTCCTTTAAAAATTACAGTACTACAAATAGGCATAAAATGGCACCAATTCAAACCTACAATAATAATGAACTAAACAAACAACCAGAAAGTACTTAGGACATATAATGACATCTATATAAAATGGGGTTTCATACATAGCATAGTCCAGAGTAGAATATATTATATTAAATTAAAAATTTATAGACAAAAAAAACAGGTGCTTCACCACTGAATAAAGGGGCAGCTAAAGCAAATCTATGGATTAATATATATATATATATATATATATATATATATATATATATATATATATATATATATATATATATATATATATATAATGTACTAAATGATTGAAATTGCCACAGACTACACCAAAACATATTAATATCAGTACAGGTTATGTAGAGCTATTCTCTTTGTTACTGTATTATTTGCAAGTATGACATGGCATCTATTTAAAGAAACAAAAAAACAGTGTCATTCTGGTAAATCACTGAATGGGATATTAAGGTATTTAGTAAGTTACCTCCCATATATTTGCTTCCACCCCCATTTTCGCCCTCCTCACCCCCACAATCCATCATCAGGCAAATGCTGTTCCTACCTCTGTGCTTGAAGAAATGTTGAAGATGTTTTGGAGGGAAAGATTTTGGAGGGAAGTCTACTCAGAGCTTGTAACATTGTATCTATTGTCACGTGTCAGAGACAGCTCTACCCAGAGCCCAGCATTGAGGGGCAGGGAGCTAGAACTAGGGGTGCAGGGGTCAGGGGTCATCACATATGTATTTGTGGACCAAGAACGCTGTTTGTAACGTTTGCAATGTGGGTCAGGCAGTTGTGACCTCACAAATCGAACCAGTACAATTAGTACTATAGTACATTGCATGCATGAGCTAGAGGGGTGGAGCTTTGCAGGGACAGTTTGGAAGGTTTCAGTGAGTGATCAAATAAACATTTAGGTGGGTAGTTTCTTTTAATATTAAAAACAGAGAAACCTCCAGAACCCTTTATAGAGCATTTAAACTGGTTATATATTGTATTAGCCATATGTCTCAACAGTAAATCATTCCAGAGCCATTAGGAAATGTTTGTGCAGCTTTTTTATGCTAATGCCTGTCTCACTATGCTAACTTTGTGTTTTGCAGTGCTGGTAAGCTTCTTAATAAAACAAAGTTGTTGCTCTCATGCCAGGCACATATTGTGCCCAGTTGTGCCAGTCTATAGGGTTTTCATGGTCAAGATACTGGAGTGGGTTGGCAGTTCTTCAGTGGATTGCAATTTGCCTGACCTCTCTGCTATGACCTGCCCATCTTTGGAGCTTACCCAATCTTCCTCTCCATTCTCTCTAACTTTTACACTATCCCTGGACCTATAATCAGGCTTGGGTAATGTACCTAAAATATGCCACACCACAAGCTACCACTCAGAGTAATATATATAGTAAACGACCTCTTCATAAAATCATTATACAAGTTAGGATCCAGCCCACCGCTGATGAGAGGCAGTAATCTTGATACAGATGTACGTGGGTGGGATTCCTAGCTTGTGTATAATCCATCCTGAGCTTTGAAAAACAGCGGGCATATGTTTAAAGGAACCTATGCTTAAATTGGTTATGGATTCCAAGAGTGGAGCCTTTGTGGGCATATTTGCATGTTTCTGCTCAGGTTCCCAGAATGCAGTGTAATAACTATTTCTTAGAATTCTGAGTATTAAACAAGTCATTTAACTTATTTTAGACATTCAAATGAGAACAAAATTGTGCTAGATACAGACACAGAGATAGATAGATAGATAGATAGATAGATAGATAGATAGATAGATAGATAGAGACTGAGATAGATTTATCACATAGAGACAGACAGACAGATGTATCAGATAGAGATAGACACTCAGCTACTCATATAAACAGAGTATATCAAATTAAAAGACGAACTGTGTCATTACATAAACAAAACAAGAATGGCACAAAATTACATAAACATTAAGCTTTTTCAGTAAAATAAGTGGTGTTCTCAGATACCTTTTTCTTTATCAAAGAGGCTTCATAGAAAATATACAGTATTGTAGAATAGTATAGCAATTGTAGAGATCTGACTATATAGGAAGCAGTTACAACAAATTATATGACAATTTAGAAATCATTAACTATCAATTATACAGAATTATTCATATAGTAGATAATAGATAGAGATAGATAGAGACAGACAATTAGATAGATAAATAGAGATAGATAGACCGATAGATAGATAATTAGATTGGTTACAGTACTACAAATAGGCATAAAATGGCACCAATTCAAACCTACAATAATAATGAACTAAAAAAACAACCAGAAAGTACTTAGAACATATAATGACATCTATATAAAATGGGTTTTCATACATAGCATAGTCCATAGTAGAATATATTTTATAAAATTAATTTATAGACAATAAAAACAGGTGCTTCACCACTGAATAAAGGGGAAGCTAAAGCAAATCTATGGATACATATATATATATATATATTGTTGGTACTGAATTGATCACGCATAAACAATATTCGTTACCAATAAAGTATTCTCTAAAAGAACAAGTAACTAAGAAACTCAACCTGGCAATCAAGGAGTTAAACCAAGCTCTATCAAAATTGGTAGACAAGGTTAAGGGTCAGAATGGAAGTTACTGACTTTGTGCATATATCCTTGAAAGGTGATATTGAATGACCTTTGATTATTGATGTATGGAGAACCAGACATATGGAAGAGATTATCTGGAATATTTACCTACAATACATGGTATTGAATAACACTTGCTTAATTATGTTCAATTATGGACACATGTGGAAGGAATTATTCATATGGTGATAAGAAATATCAAAGAGACTAATACAACAAAGTCCCTACAGACTGAATGAGTGGAGCAGAAGATTGAATGATATGTAATGGATGTGAAGTCTGAATGTTTAGTTTGTGTGATGTCATCACATTCCTTTGTAAGTCTATAAGAAGTTTGTATTTTGTGACTTACTTCATTCTAGAATCAGGTAGACATTCATTCACACATGACATGTCTGAAATTGCTAATGTAACAAGGTTTTGTACTTATAACCAATAAACACATGCTAAAGACTGAAGTACTTTGGAATATTTTATCGTACGTTTTTCATCCGTAACCTGAATCCTAATAATAACGAACGAAGATCTTTAATGGTGACCCGAGATCTCCAACATTGGTGAGCCCGACGTGATTCTTTGGGATACAGTTTTTTTGGTTCTGAAGAAAAACAGATGAAGAATTCCTGGAGTACATTTGTTTTTTGCATCGTGGTGAAGTGAAGCGAAGTAGGTCTCGCTGACAGACGCTGGTCGTTTGGATGCCTGTAGAAAGTTCTTCCTCACTGGGCTACAAGATCCGTTGAGTGGACGCACAAGATACGGCGAGTACCAAGGGTTATAAGTGTTAGCAATACGTCAGGGTGCGAGGTGTGATAGGCTCTGACTACGTCTAATTCCAGTGGATTGATCACCCACTAGAGAATTGATCATGGATGTAATAGAAAAGTATATTAGTAAACATGCCACAGTGAAATTTGATGTGATGCCTGAAGGATCACTTATTAATCAGTGGATGTCTGTGTGGCAGGAGTGCAATTTAACAAACTCCAATTTAAAGAAAAGTAAACAGAAATTGGGGAATGTTTTGGCTATGTTTATGGCGGGTAAATTAGCCTCTGAAGCTGCAGAGATACAATATACTAACAAAGTTACAGAAATGATAAATGAAAATCATAAACTGAGAGAACAGATTAGGAATATGAATGATATTGCCTTGTCTGAAAATAAGTTTTCTGAGGATTGTAAATGTGAAAAGTTGCAGAATGAATTAGATCAGTTGAAACATGATAATGAGTCCTTACAAGAAGAACTAAATGAGTTAGAAGATGATAAGGATAAGTTACAAGATGAATTAGATGGTTGTTATAATCGTTGTTTAATTGCAGAACAATTAGTTTGTTCAGTCCAGAAAAAAATTGCAACAACTACCCCAAATATTATGACTCCCATGCAGAGTGTACTTCCCTCACAAGTTATATCTGTTACTGAGGCAGGAGGAAAAAAGGTTAATCCAAATAAAAAGGTTAGTCCCAACAGAAAGGTTAGGAAAAAAAGGAAGGATAAATCTAATAGAAGTCCATATGAGGATGTGTTACAGCAGATTGTGAAATTGGTCCAAGATGGGACAAAAGCTGAAATTGAAGGCAGTGGTTTACCAGCCTCTGAAAAAGATTCCAATCCTTTTCTTAAAAAATAGGGGTGTTTGGCCCCCAAAACGTTCATGGTCACTTCATTGTCCATGGACTCTAATGGGAGACCTTATGTCCAAGGTTGTGTAAGGGGCCACTCAACCAAAATGCTGCTGGATACAGGTGCTTCTGTTAGTCTGACTGATAAAAAATTACCTCTTTCAAAGCCACTGACTGTAACTCAGCTCATGGGTGTTGGAGGAGCGGAAATTCAGGCAGTGAAATCTCAGGATTGTGAAATAAAGATTGATAAAACAGTGTTACATGCACCATTGTGGGTGTGTGATAACCATGAAGGTACGATATTAGGGGCAGATATACTAACTGATCAAGGATTGATGATTGACCTTTGTAACATGATTTTGTGGCGTGGATCTAGATCTCATAAACCCATTGTGATTCCAGATGTGCATTCCATATATACAGTAAAAAATGCTGATGCTATAGATGTGATCAAGTGCTTAGCAACTGAAGATTTACAGTTAGCTTCTGTGTTGTGGGATCATATATCTGTGTGGGCTACTTCTAAATCTGATTGTGGCAGGGTATCCAACATGGTTGTAAAGGTAGATGGTCCAGATCCAGTCCCCCAGAAACAATATAAATTTCCAGTTGAAGCTATACCTTCAGTGACACAGACTATTGAATCTTTGTTAAAACAAGGAATTTTACGAGAATGTCATTCTACTATGAATTCTCCTATTTGGCCAGTTCTTAAACCCTCAGGGTCTTGGAGATTGACAGTTGATTATCGAGCATTGAATAAAGTAACACCAGTTGTAGCACCGGTAGTGGGTAATATACCTGACCTAATGTCTAAATTGTCAGCAAATGCTACTTGTTATAGTGCATTAGATATTAGTAACGGCTATTTTTCTATACCTGTAGAGTTTGAGAGTCAGTACAAGTTTGCTTTTACGTTTTTAAATAAAAAGTATACTTTTTGTGCTCTTCCTCAAGGTTTTAATTCTAGTGCTACCTATTTTCATCAATGTTTGGCGGACATATTGTCTAGTTTTTCTAAGCCAGAGTGTATAATTCAGTATGTGGATGATATACTTCTTCAAACAGACACTAGAGAGGAACATTATGTCTTGCTGGATGAATTGCTAGGCATAATAAAACAGTCTGGTTTGAAACTTAACCCTGTAAAGGCACAACTTATGCAAGAGAGTGTGTCATACTTAGGAGTTGTAATCTCAGAGGGTGGTCGCACCCCAGATCCACATAAATGTGAAGTAATACAGAAATTACCACGTCCTTATTCTAGGACAGCATTGCGTCAATTTTTAGGATTAATTGGTTTTTGTCGTGAATTTATTGAAGGATTTGCTGAGAAGTCTCGTCCTTTATATGATCTTTTAAAAGGAAGTGAAAATGAGACTGAACCATTGTTATGGGCAGATGAGCAACAAAATGCTTTTACTGATTTGAAATTTGCATTAATGATAGCACCGGCTCTACAGAGTCCAGATTTAAGTTTACCGTTCGGACTTCAAGTTTATGCATCTAATCAGTCCATATCTGCTGTCCTGTTACAGGAAAGACAAGGGCAGTGGAGACCAATTGGGTATTTTTCCCGTACATTGTCAGCAGTTGAAAAGGGATATGATGATTGTGTTAGAAATCTACTAGCAGTTCATTGGGCAGTTTTAGCTACAGAACATATAGTGGGATTTTCTGATCTTACACTGCAAACACCACACACTCCAATAAAAATGTTGTTAGAGAAAACAATGAGTGGAGTGTCAGTACAACGTGTGTCCAGATGGCTTGTAGATTTACAGTCAAGGAAAATCAAAGTAGTTCATGGAGCAAATTATCTGTTACCACAGTTGCTTCAGTATGAAGGAGAACCACATGACTGTGGGGAAAGACACCAAGCTATGGTACAGACCATATTCAGAATTACAGAGGACCCACAAGACCTACAGGTTTATGTGGATGGGTCTAGATATTGGGATAATGGTCATTTCCATACTGGATATGCAATTTGGGTCCCTGAGAAAGAAGAAAAGATATTGATTATGTGCCCAAATTCTTTTTCAGCACAAAGAGCAGAACTAGAAGCTGTAAGAGAGGCTATTGAGACTTTTACTTTTGGTCCAGTTGTCATTTACTCAGATAGTGCTTATGTGACCAGAGCTTTGACTGAGTATATGCCATTATGGCAACAGAGAGGATTCACTGATGCTTCAGGGAAAGCATTGGTATATCAAAATGTGCTAAACAGAATTTGGCAAGAAGGAGAAAAACAACCACATAGGGTGGCCATCATAAAAGTGAAAGCACACCAAAAAGTGTTAGATAATGTGCATGCCCAGAGGAATGCACAAGTGGATGTGATGGCAAAGGAAGCAGCAATGAAAGGAAAGCCGTGGAACTCCTCACAAGGAGATGAGGAAGGAGTACAGGCTTGGGAATGTCATACTTATGCTAAGGAAAATGATCACGAGCAGATTTTGAGCATAGGTAAAAAGGACATGAATGTGAGTTTGCAAGATGAGCAAAAGAAGGATGAACAGCTACTAAAAATGTTTAGACAGATAGAGGAGGGTCAACCTCAGGATGGTTTCTGTTTACAAGAAGGTATCTTGTTTAAGGAAACGTCAGATGGTCTAAAATTTATACCACCTAAGACATTGATTAAAGACATTGTGAAAGAAAATCACAGGCTTTTAGGTCATGTAGGTTGTCAGGGTACACAGCAAGCTGTTGAAAGTAAATATTGGTTTTATGGTTTGAAGGATACAGTAAGTGAGGTGGTAAATGAATGTATTATCTGTGCACAAATGAATCCCAGACCTAAAGGTCAAAGACCAATTTTAGCCAGAGTACCAGTTGCAGAAGGTCCTTGGTGTAATTTGCAAATTGATTTTGTAGGTCCATTGCCTACAACACCTGGAGGGTACAGATATTTACTGGTAGTGGTTGATGTATTTTCTAAGTGGGTAGAAGCTCTACCTGTAAAGAGGGATAATGCAAAGAGTACAGCGAAAGCATTATGGGAACATGTTTTCTCAAGATGGGGATTTCCAAAGGTGATAGAGAGTGACAGAGGTACACACTTTACTTCTGCAGTAATGCAAGCTCTCTGTGGTATCTTGGGAATAGAGCAGAGATTTCATGTCCCTTATCACCCTCAGTCATCAGGAATGGTAGAGAGAATGAACCGTACACTAAAGGAAAGATTAAGGAAGTTGGTAGCAGAGTCAGGAAAGAATTGGTTTATCCATCTTCCTGGAATTCTAATGTCAATAAGAGGTTTAATCAGTAGAGCTACTAATTTAACCCCTTATCAGTTAATGACAGGAAGGGAAATGTGTCTAAATTTTCCATCTGATCCGTTACTTAGTACGCCAATGAGAGAGGCCGTACAAAAAGAACTGTTCTTACAACAAGTTCAAGAACAAGTGCAGAATTATATAAAATTTGCAGCAAGGAACATGTCACCACCAATAGGGAATAAGAAATGTTTACCTCCCTACTCTCTTAAACTGGGTGACAAAGTGATGGTGAAAAATTTTAATAGCAAATCACCATGGGATGCAAATTGGGAAGGTCCTTACATAGTGATTTATGTTCTAAGTGAACAGGTGGTTAAGGTACAGAGATGCCAACCTCTCCAACAAGAGGGAGGGGGAAACAGAAAAAGAAAGATTTTGACAAAGTCTAGAGATGCAATAAAATGGGTACATGTAGATCAATGTAAAATGTATCAACCATTGTCTATTAAGAATTGATATTGCTTTTTCTTGTCTTTCATAGGTCTTATTGAAGAATGGAACGGAAATTGATGTTGTCGTTACTAGTCATCCTGTTGCTAGTTCTAATCACTGGCATGTTTATACATTCTAATGTCTACAGTAAACTGGACAATTCCTATTATTACACAAGTCCTCACTCTTACAATTCAATGAAAGATTCTACTCAAATGGACACTTTAAAGGGACATTGGGTTGGAAAAAGGGAAGTGATGGAGAGAGAAATCTCATCATCTACACTGAATGTTACGTTTGCTTTAATTGTTAATAGAACTAGAAGTGGGAAATTTCAGAAGGAAACGTGTGTTAGTTTTATCCATAATATTAAGTTTGGGAAATTAGGGAGAAATCCAGCATTTCAGACTTCAGTATATGTGAATGAAACTGATGTTAATGATGAACAAGTAATGTGTGGTGAAAGTGATGTAGTAAATCACATTGAATTTTTCTTTTTGGTAATGCAAAGGGATGAGGTACCACCATTAACAATGTTATCTTTGTGGAAAGATGATAGGGAATATGATGTGGGACGTTCGTCTAATTTAGGGAATGGTGTAATTAGTAATTTATTAATTTCAAAACCAGTGTTAGTTCTTAATGTTTTTGGGAAATGGGTAATCAAAAGTGAACAAGGTATTTTTATTTCTGTAGACATACACCCTATCCTACCACCTACTATTAGATCTCCTACATTAGTTGAAAAAGAGAGAAAACAAGTCATTATTCCTGAAAATCCCTTTGAAATAGGAGATCCTTTACAAGTTAAATTAAATTCAGCTACAAGATTAGGTAGTGAAGTAGAATATAAATTGGTAACATGGCAGATAGTTCCGGAGCAGTGGCTGGTATCTAGTAGATATGGTAATTGTACCAAGTATACCAGTGCTCAGAATAGGGCTCTTAGGGTATGGTTTACAGGTGCTAGGTTAAATGATACTGTAACTAAAGCTAATTTTAGGCAGAAAAGAGGTGTAGATACTGTCCTAGGAGGTACAGGTTCTCTTTTAGGGGTATTAAACACTATGGATGAGGAGATTCTACAGAATAAGTTATCAGAGATAGCTAGAGCTTCTAATAAAGGTTTTACATCTCAGAGAGAAGCGAATCAATGGGTATCTAGTCTACAACAACACCAAATTCAAGTTCAGGTAGACCTTACAAACATCATGAGAGATAAATCTAAAGTTTTAATACATCAGGAATATGAGTTAGGTTAGAATATATCTTGGGCGTTGTTATGTACTCAAGTGCAAAGCGAAATGTCAACTACTTTAAAGTTGCAGCTTTCTAGCTTGTGGTCAGGGAAATGGCCTCAGTCTCTAGCTGCATCCATACAAAATGATGTTTCTAAATTTGCCCTACAGCACCTAAGTTGGTGGACTGTATTTATGGGACCTTGCACATTTCAAAGATGTGAGGTATATTCTTTAGTGCCATGGAGTGGAATTGAGGATACTGTATATGATATAGTGAATCTAGGGATTCCTATAGGTTCCTCAGATAATTCTATTATTTTATATCCACAAATTATTTATTCGCATGTTATACAAAATAGTACGTCTAATACTTGGCGACTTGTAGACACTTCGCTTTGTACAAATCATTTTCATGTTATTTTGTGTATGCCGTCACAGTTAAAAATGGTGACAGAGCATTGTTGGGAAAATCAAACATCATGTTATCTTAATGGGGAATTTGGAGTTAGTTATCCCGTATATTACCTAGGACAGGGAAGGGTTTGTTTCCATCTGTGGGAGGAAACTGTAATTCAATATACTCTTCATGATGGTTCTGATGATCGAAATACAGTGTTAACAAAGGGGACATGGTGTACAAGCGTACCTCTCCAGATGATATCAACATCTAAATGGAGATTTGAAACACCAATTGTTAAGAATATTACAGTCTCCTTTAATTGGAAGGGTATGGTAGATTTTAGTGACTCTGATCTTCCTCTAGGTATGAGTAGACAACTTAAGGAATGGTTATTAGATTTTGGACAAGAAGATAGATTGTTGAAGGAGTTGAAACATGATGCTCTTAATGCTGCCATCATTGTTAAACATGATCAAAAACAAATAACTGATGTTATAAGTAAATTGAAGGATGCAGAAAGAGTTTCATGGTGGGAAGGAATGTTTGGATATAGTCCCACTATGACGTCTTTTCTAAGTATATTAATACATCCAGTAATTATATTGTTAGTAGTTATGATTATATTATGTATTGTACAACTAAGTATGTGTTTATGGCTTAAGCGTAAATTCAGTCAAATGAGTCAAATGGTATATCAACAAACAGCAGTTATGCGTGGGTCATATATGCCTTTGTTGGTTTCTACTATTCAGAGAAAGTCGAATAAGGTTTGAAAGTGGTGTGAATGTAGAACGAGTGTTTTTTTTTTTTTTAGGTTATCATTCAGTCTGTGAAGATTAATGAAGATTGATGAAGATTATGAAGATTCAAAGGATGGTTTGCCCTTTTTCATAATGGGCAAAAGGGTGGAATGTTGGTACTGAATTGATCACGCATAAACAATATTCGTTACCAATAAAGTATTCTCTAAAAGAACAAGTAACTAAGAAACTCAACCTGGCAATCAAGGAGTTAAACCAAGCTCTATCAAAATTGGTAGACAAGGTTAAGGGTCAGAATGGAAGTTACTGACTTTGTGCATATATCCTTGAAAGGTGATATTGAATGACCTTTGATTATTGATGTATGGAGAACCAGACATATGGAAGAGATTATCTGGAATATTTACCTACAATACATGGTATTGAATAACACTTGCTTAATTATGTTCAATTATGGACACATGTGGAAGGAATTATTCATATGGTGATAAGAAATATCAAAGAGACTAATACAACAAAGTCCCTACAGACTGAATGAGTGGAGCAGAAGATTGAATGATATGTAATGGATGTGAAGTCTGAATGTTTAGTTTGTGTGATGTCATCACATTCCTTTGTAAGTCTATAAGAAGTTTGTATTTTGTGACTTACTTCATTCTAGAATCAGGTAGACATTCATTCACACATGACATGTCTGAAATTGCTAATGTAACAAGGTTTTGTACTTATAACCAATAAACACATGCTAAAGACTGAAGTACTTTGGAATATTTTATCGTACGTTTTTCATCCGTAACCTGAATCCTAATAATAACGAACGAAGATCTTTAATGGTGACCCGAGATCTCCAACATATATATATATATATATATATATATTGTACTAAATTATTGAAATTGCCACAGACTACACCAAAACATATTAATATCAGTACAGGTTATGTAGAGCTATTCTCTTTGTTACTGTATTATTTGCAAGTATGACACGGCATCTATTTAAAGACACAAAAAAACAGTGTCATTCTGGTAATCACTGAATGTAATATTAAGGTATTTAGTAAGTTACCTCCTATCTGTTTGCTTTCACCCCCATTTTCGCCCTCCTCACCCCCACAATCCATCATCGGGCAAATGCTGCTCCTACCTCTGTGCTTGAAGAAATGTTGAAGTTGTTTTGGAGGGAAAGATTTTGGAGGGAAGTCTGCAGAGAGCTTGTAACATTGTATCTATTGTCACATGTCAGAGACAGCTCTACCCAGAGCCCAGCATTGAGGGGCAGGGAGCTAGAACTAGGGGTGCAGGGGGTCATACATTATAATGTCGCCCCTATTGTTCCAGCTGGGTACACCAATATTAAAGATATTATTAATTGTGCTCACCCACATTATAGGTCAGTAATAAGTAGCTACAAGTGCCCTATTCTACTGTAGTATGTTCAGTACAGGAAACCCCATCCCCAGAAGTATAAAAATACAGACCAGTTATTGTATTGATGCAGATCTATCCTGTTATGTACACGCACAGAAAGCCTCCTGGTGCCGGGCGTGCTCGTGTCCCAATGTACTCCCTAAGCCCCTACACCCCTTACCAGTCCTAACCCTAAGTCCAGAACCCTTACCCCCTACACCCCTTGCTGGCCTTACCCTAACCTCCTAATCCGCTTAGCCTAACTGTAATCCCCTAAAAGTAACTTCCAAACCCTAAGCCCCTAACCCCCTACACCCCTTACCGGCCCTAATTCCTGAACAGGCTCCCAGAATGCAGTGTAATAACTATTTCCTAGAATTCTGAGTATTAAACAAGTCATTTAACTTATTTTAGACATTCAAATGTGAACAAAATTGTGCTAGATAGATAGATATAGAGACAGACAGACATAGATAGATAGATAGATAGATAGATAGATAGGAGATAGATAGAGATAGATAGATAGATAGATAGATAGATAGATAGATAGATAGATAGATAGATAGATGTATCAGATAGACACTCACCTACTCATATAAACAGTACAAATAAAAAGGCAAACTGTCATTACATAAAGCAAACAAGAATGGCACAAAATTACATAAACATTAAGCTTTTGCAGTAAAATATGTGGGGTTCTCACCAATAAGATGATACCTTTTTCTTTATCAAATAGGCTTCAAAGAAAATATAGTATTGCAGAATAGTATAGCAATAGGAGAGATCTGACTATATAGGGAGAAGTTACAACAAATTATATGACAATTTAGAAATGATTAACTATCAACTATAATACAGAATTCTTCATAGAACAGATATAGAAAGATAGATAAAATATGTCATATATAATAGTAATAGATATATAGAGACAGACAAGACAGACACACAATTAGATAGATAATTAGATAGACAGACACCTCTTCCCTTTAAATATTACAGTACTACAAATAGACATAAAATGGCACCAATTCTAAACCTACAATAATAATGAACTAAACAAACAACCAGAAAGTACTTAGAACATATAATGACATCTATATAAAATGGGGTTTCATACATAGCACAGTCCAGAGTAGAATATATTTTATTAAATTAATTTATAGACATTAAAAACAGGTGCTTCACCACTGAATAAAGGGGCAGCTACAGCTAATCTATGGGGATATATATATATATTTGTACTAAATGATTGAAATTGCCACAGACAATACACCAAAACATATTAATATCAGTACAGGTTATGTAGAGCTGTTCTCTTTGTATGACACAGCATCTATTTAAAGACACAAAAAAACAGTGTCATTCTGGTAAATCACTGAATGTAATATTAAGGTATTTAGTAAGTTACCTCCCATATATTTGCTTCCACCCCCATTTTCGCCCTCCTCACCCCCACAATCCATCATCAGGCAAATGCTGTTCCTACCTCTGTGCTTGAAGAAATGTTGAAGTTGTTTTGGAGGGAAAGATTTTGGAGGGAAGTCTGCACAGAGCTTGTAACATTGTATCTATTGTCACATGTCAGAGACAGCTCTACCCAGAGCCCCGCATTGAGGGGCAGGGAGCTAGACCTAGGGGTGCAGGGGGTCATACATTATAATGTCGCCTCTATTGTTCCAGCTGGGAACACCAATATTAAAGAACAAAATTGTTCTAAGTAGACAGAGATAGATAGATATATAGACAGACAGATATAGACAGACACATAGATAGATGTATCAGATAGCTAAAGATTTGATAGACACTCAGCAACTCATATAAACAGAGTATATCAAATTAAAAGGCAAACTGTGTCATTACATAAAGAAAACAAGAATGGCACAAAATTACATAAACATTAAGCTTTTTCAGCAAAATAAGTGGTGTTCTCACTAATAAGATGATACCTTTTCCTTTATCAAAGAGGATTCATAGAAAATATACAGTATTGTAGAATAGTATAGCAATAGGAGAGATCTGACTATATAGGAAGCAGTTACAACAAATTATATGACAAGTTAGAAATTATTAACTATCAATTATACAGAATTATTCATATAGTAGATAATAGAGAGATAGATAGACAGACAATTAGATAGATAATTAGATAGGCAGATAGATAGATAATTAGACAAACACCTCTTCCCTTTAAATATTACAGTACTACAAATAGGCATAAAATGGCACCAATTCAAAGCTACAATAATAATGAACTAAACAAACAACCAGAAAGTACATAGAACATATAATGACATCTTTATAAAATGGGGTTTCATACATAGCACAGTCCATAGTAGAATATATTTTATTAAATTAATTTATAGACAATAAAAACAGGTGCTTCACCACTGAATAAAGGGGCAGCTACAGCAAATCTATGGATACATATATATATATATGATGTACTAAATTATTGAAATTGCCACAGACTACACCAAAACATATTAATATCAGTACAGGTTATGTAGAGCTATTCTCTTTGTTACTGTATTATCTATTTAAAGACACAAAAAAAGTGTCATTCTGGTAAATCACTGAATGTAATATTAAGGTATTTAGTAAGTTACCTCCTATCTGTTTGCTTTCACCCCCATTTTCGCCCTCCTCACCCCCACAATCCATCATCAGGCAAATGCTGTTCCTACCTCTGTGCTTGAAGAAATGTTGAAGTTGTTTTGGAGGGAAAGATTTTGGAGGGAAGTCTACACAGAGCTTGTAACATTGTATCTATTGTCACATGTCAGAGACAGCTCTACCCAGAGCCCAGCATTGAGGGGCAGGGAGCTAGACCTAGGGGTGCAGGGGGTCAGGGGTCATCACATATGTAGTTGTGGACCAAGAACGCTGTTTATAACATGTGATTTTGGTCACGCAGTTGCGACCTCGCGAATCGAGCCAGCGCCATCGTCACACATGCGAGCCTTGCGAAGTGAAGCAGCAGCACAGCACTTGGACTGCAAAGAGCGCCGAAAGCGCCGTCACACATAACCATAACCCGGCACGCTGGGCTCGTGTCCCTTGAGTCATCGGCTCTGCGCTTCCAGAAATGCGCACATATAACAGGATAGGTCCCACTCTTCCTTATCATTCAATCTATGAGGGATACTTAATCTAATGAAATAAAGTTAGAAAGAGAGAAGGAGGATCTTTTCGTGTAATTTATGCTGATAGCAATACTGTCCACAACAACAAGTTGGTTTCATCTCAAAGGGACATGGAGGGTTTCATGTTTTTTATTCTAAAATAAACTACCCGTTTATTTGCATATTTAAACAGCCTGTCATTGGCTAGTACAATTAGTACTATAGTACATTGTATGCATGAGATAGAGGGGTGGGGCTTTGCAGGGACAGTTTGGAAGGTTTCAGTGAGTGATCAAATAAACACTTAGTTGGGTAGTTTATGTTAATATTAAAAACAGAGAACCCTCCATGACCCTTTATAGAGCATTTAAACTGGTTATATATTGCATTAGCCTTTTGTCTCAACAGTAAATCATTCCAGAGCCATTAGGAAATGTTTGTGCAACTTTTTTAATGCTAATGCCTGTCTCCATATTGGAGTGCTTGGTAAGCTTCTTCATAAAACAAAGTTGTTGTTATTTACTCATTCAGTCAAGTCTAATTCTCATGCCAGGCACATATTGTGCCCAGTTGTGCCAGTCTATAAGGTTTTCATGGCAAAGATACTGGAGTGGGTTGGCAGTCCTTCAGTGGATTGCAATTTGCCTGACCTCTCTGCTATGACCTGCCCATCTTTGGTGACCCTACATGGTATAGCTCACATGCTCATTGATGTACACAAGCACCGTCACCACGACAAGGTAGCGATCCAGAATGTGAATAAAACAAAGTACAAACACTTGGATAAAGTCATAGGTATATTACATATTTAGCAAACCCCATATCCCTTTCAGGAAAGCTTCTTGGCAAAGCAACAAACATGGAAGTAACTGGCACATTCCCATAATATAAACGCCAAACAACAGGTGGCCACATGAGCTACTCTGAGATATGGCCAGGCTCTTACAACTATATTAACTATTTGGAAATAAATGTTCTTGTCAGTTACTAATGTAGTGAACGGGCAGCGAAATAGAAGATAAATGTCCTGCATTAGGCCAAGTGTAATACATTAGTAGTAATGTGGTGGGGCGGTGTGCACATTGCAGTAAAACACTGTATGTCTCTGCAATATAATGTTACTTGGAAGCAAACAGGCATGAGTGACTGAGCAGTGTTGGCGTTACATTCCCCGAATTCAGCACAGCACCCTCCAGCCAAACGTACCTGTGTGTAAGCGAGGAGTGAAAGCTGCTGCTGCGAGAACAGCCCCCATTGACAAATATACTTAGCAGAGCATCCTATGTGCAGCTAATCTAGGCCTTTTTTAATAGTAACTCTCAAGCAACCAGAAACTACATTTATCCTGCATCTACCAATCTCCATGGGTGCCGGATAACTGAGAGTCTACTGTAGATGTAATGTTTTGAACATCCATATTTATTCACACAGCAACTCATCAGGTGTCTAGTGCAATGATTCACAACAGCCGATCCTAGGACCAGTGCCGGTCACGGAGAAATGATCTGCTGCTTCTCCGGATGAGGGGAGCCTAACACTTTATACAGACCATCGCTGTTAGTCCGATAGGTCATGCCCTTTCCATGAGGCCCCTGGCCTGTTAGAGGACTGGTAGAGCATGCCCCTCTTCAGCAATACACAGTATATTGTATTTTTCTATTACTAACAAACAATATCCAACCGTACTCCTAAATACTTCTCATTATCTATACCTATATTACTAATTCCTTACCTACAGTACTTTTAACAATGTGCTTTTTGTGAAATAAAAAAGTTGTTTGAGGCCCATTTAAAGGACACCAGTAAAATAACATATCTCTTTTCTTTTATGTTCTTTATTTTATTTTAAAATGCTTATAAGCTACTTGTTTCTGCCTAAAATCATTTGTACGGGTTTGGGTCTGCCCTCTGTAGCTCATGAATACACAAACTGTGAAGTGCAGGTGCATTAAAATTAGCCAATCAGTGACCTCTCTCAAGTAGCATGTTGCAGAATGTTGCCACTGATTGGTTAATATGAGACAGTGCAACCCATGCACTTAAGTACACTATCTTCAGGAGCTGCAGAGGAAAGAAACCAATTAGGAACTATTTGTAAGATATTAGGTACTTATTAATAATATAAATAACACAAAAGTATATAATATAATATATAAATAGGTATACAGTATTACATTCCTAGTAAAAAAGGAAACCTTCCATGTCGGGGCTGTATATGAGGCCCTTTAAATGAAATAAGTTGCCCGTCAGTGCCCTAGACAATGATGTCATGTTCACCTACAATATTACAACACTGCAGTTTTTATAGCTCGCTGCAATATCCGAAATTATAGCTTAAAGTAAACAGGAAATAATCTAGTAAACTCACTTAAAGGGACATGGTAGTCTGTGATATGTATTATAATGTTGTAAAGAACTAGTGTTGATAACCTGGACTGGAACCTTTCCTTCTCCAGCGATTTGTCTGACCTCTCTGCTATGACCTGCCCATATTTGAGTCATCTTCAAGTACGCTATATGCGTTAAATTTGACCGTTCCTACTTCACTATGGAGCTCTCTCCCTTTCGTTTTTCTTCCCAGTGTTTGTTACCATGTCATACAATAATAGATGTATTTTTTGTTCCTTATATTACATTTATATTCTGTTCTCAACATCCAAAGGTTATAAAAGAATATTAGAGAAGGAAATTAGTCATCTATTTGTCAATTCTTCAAGACTAGACAATCTGCTAGTGGTAGGAGATCCACCCACCAAGACACGTAATGCCAGCTGTCAGTGTTTCACAAGACAGAAATAATTAAAAATAATAAAATGAACATTTAATTTCTTAACTATTACAAGCAGTTCTGGGCAGCTCCATTACAGTCTTATAAAATAATCTCTGGGAAGCTTAGAGACACAGACAGTCGGATGTACAGTGTATTGTCCTAGCCTATAAGGGATCACATCTCAGCAGCATGTTGCTGAGAGATGGTCATTGATTGGCTAGTATGAGACACAGCACAGCAAGTACAGCAGCGTCTGTGTATTCATGAGCTGCAGGGACTATTTTGGTTGTAAAAACAGAGCTTATAAACCCTTCTTCATAAAATAAAGTACATAAAGGTAAATACAGAGATATTATATACATAGTAAAATCTAGAAATCTTCCATATCTTTTTAATAATATAAAGTACATAAAGATAAATAGATACAAAGGAATATTATAGGCCTACTAGAATCTAGAGACCCTACATCTCCCTTTAATGTACTTTTTTTAACTTTTTACTGAGACACGGTAAAGCATGTGTTGAGGTTGGTATTGATATTCAATATATAAACACGAAGTAACATATATGTCAGATACTAACACGCGTGTAAGCGCTAGTTCGCTCTCGTAAACCAGGTTTTCTAAACTTTTTATTACCAAAAATAAGTTACTTATGATTAGCAACTCTAAAGAAGATGGAGGGGATCAAGGGGGAAGGAACAGGAAGGCAAGGGGGAGGAACAGGAAGGCATAGAGGGGGAGAAACAGGAAGGCATAGAGGGGGAGGAAAAGGAAACCATAGAGGGGGAGGAACAGGAAGGCATAGAGGGGGAGGAACAGGAAGGCATAGAGGGGGAGGAACAGGAAGGCATAGAGGGGGAGGAACAGGAAGGCATAGAGGGGGAGGAACAGGAAGGCATAGAGGGGGAGGAACAGGAAGGCATAGAGGGGGAGGAACAGGAAGGCATAGAGGGGGAGGAACAGGAAGGCATAGAGGGGGAGGAACAGGAAGGCATAGAGGGGGAACAGGAAGGCATGGAGGGGGAACAGGAAGGCATAGAGGGGGAACAGGAAGGCATAGAGGGGGAACAGGAAGGCATAGAGGGGGAACAGGAAGGCATGGAGTGTATAGGGTAGGGACATCTCAATGTGCTTTATTGTACATAGTTACATAGTAATTAAGGATACAAAAATACTTTTAGACCATTACGTTTTTAGATGTCCTCTGATCTGCAATATGCGGATTAGTTGTTAATACAAATAGAAGGGGAAAAAACAAGTGAAACCAATTGTCTGAAAAATAATTCCTTCCTGACCCCACATACTGGCGATCGGACTACTCCCTGGATCAATACTCCTTCTCTAGTTATCCAGGATATGCCTGAATACCCTTGAGACTTAAAAATACATCCAATCCCTTTTTACATTTTTCTATTGAATCTGCTGTCACCACCTCCTTTGGTAGAGAATTCCACAGATTAACCACCCTTACTGTAAAGAACCCTTTTCTTTCTTTAAGGTGAAATATTTTTACTTCTAACCTCAAAGGATGTCTTCTTGTCAGTAGATTGTCACTCATCAGTGTCGCAAATGCTTTTTTCTTGCCTGGTTTTCCAATTTAATATACAGTCCTTTCATAATAATGTCATGCTTATGTCAAAACTAAATAATTAACTTCAATGGCTTCTACAGAAACAATCCGAGTCATATAACAGGAAGGAGGCCGAGACAGACCCAGCACCTCAGGCAGGTTAACACTTAAACCATTATATTTACATATGACTTTATTGTTAAATTTAGGAATATATTTCTTGCACCAAGTGGTAAATCAGATACTCCCTGACCATTACCTGGTGCTTACATTAGCCAACAGAATTGAAAATAAAAAATAAAAGTAAAATTGGGATGTGGTAAATAATTACCAGTACAAGTGAACCACATATAGTGAACAAGTAAAAAGGAACCGAAAAAAAAAATCATATTTGAGTATATTTAGAATCATGAGCTAAATCGGGCATGTCCAAGATCCAGCATTTTCTATGAATTCCTGCTAAAGGACTGCTGACGTTTGGGAAAAATGGCACATGCTTGTGAAGTATATAACACACTAACTGCACTAGCACTTAAGAACATTAAAAAGCATTTTCAGAGAAAACTGGAATTTAGCAGACCCTGCTTGTGTGTAGAGGATGACAGGACAACTCACTTGGGGGCAGGTAAAATGAAATGAAAGCAGGATGTGCAATGTGAAGTGACTGTCCACTCTTCTGCATGTGTAGTGGGAAGGTACTAAACACCAAGAGATTATCTGAATTACCATTGACAGGGGCGGATCTACCAGTGGTGCAATGCACCAGGGCCCTCTTCTCGGGGGCCCGGTGCTGTGTATTTTTTATTTTTTATTTGCATTTCATTTTTTTCTGGAGTGTAGGAGCCCCTGGGGCCTCCCACCCTGGCCCAACCTGCCAAGTCCCCACTGGGACTCCTCTGGGTCCCCCCTGTTCCTTCTTTAACACACATCCCCAGTCTGAACTGAAAACAGCATTTTTACTGAAGCTCCAACAGGTGGCAGTGTGGAGCAGTTCAGCACGCTGGGAATGTGTATCAAGGAAGAAGATAAGAGAACAAGGGCATCAAAGTAGCAGCAAAGTACAGGGGGATGGGTTCTGTGAAGGAAGGATGGGTGTTATGTGCAGTGAGTGCCGAAACGGGTTGGATCCTGAGAGGGGATGGCTGTAGACTAAAACTTGGTACTATGTAGGGATGGATGCTAAAAGGGGTGGGCGCTGGCTGATATTTATATATGTGTAAATGTGGGCCCAGTGCAAAACATTTTTTACATCCCCTACAGGGGGGCCCAAAATGTTTTTTTTGCACCAGGGCCCTCTATTCTCTAGCTCCACCACTGACCATTGAAACAACTCATGTGCAAAATAATAATAAATCATTCAATAATTATAGTGCAACATAGAAATTATATTCTAAAACAGCAAATCCAGGTATTCTTTATTCATACTCATTATGTTATTGGTACAATGTTAAATACGTGATCATACAAAACTAAACCACAGTGGTTGAATATGATACATTACAGTGGGCTGTCTCTTCCACTTTCCGTAGATATTTAAACTGCAACACTTCCTTATATTTTGAATATTAAGTTCCCAATAAAGTCAAGGTTTCAGCCAGTCATTGTTACCATTTCCCACTGTATGGTTATTTTTATGCCCAAAAAAATGCCCCTTCTTTCTCAAACTGTGGCATTAAATGCAGCACACACTCAGGAGGTATGTTGCAGGCTGACTTAATTATGGAAGAACTTTGTTGCAGGCTTTGAAAAAGATGGGAGGAGCTCCAGACGAAATATGGTGAGAAAATAATTAATTTTCAGATTAAGTGTCCGGTAAGGTATTTTTTTTTTTAAATCACTTTAAATTGGAAGTTAATATTGATCTTATCTGCTTAAAATTCATCTGGACTATAACAATGGCTGTTATTGGGAGATTTAAAAATATACAAAATATATTATTTTTCATGATTATACAATAATTTGGGACTTCTGGCAAAATATTAACTTGACATAAGTTAATGTATCCAAAAAAAGAAAATACACCCAACTATAAGTCTATGGTTTAACATATCTCACATCCACCTAGAGCTCACCAGCTAATAAATAACCACACACATGTACTTATTAAACAAAAATCCTCTGCAACTAAATAGCCTTGTGGGGAAAAGTAAGTGCACCCAGTTGTTCAGTAATATGAGGAATCTTCATTAGCTCCAATAAACTGTTTGTATGTCTCAACTCAGCAACTCCATTGGGTTAAGGTCCAGACTTTGACTTGGCCATTCCAAAATTGTGATTCATTTGTTGTGGTATTTACCTGCTGGACAAGTGGTTCCACATTTCTGTCTAGAATGCAAAGGTATAAAAAGAAATTTATGGTGGACTTAAGGTTCAGAGACCACAAAACAAGCCTTAATCATTACCTCTTCCACCACCATGCATTATGAGCTTCTTGTGATTATAAATGGTGTCTGGTTTTCACCAAACTTGGGCATTAAACAACAACACTTTAGTAGCATCTGTCCAGAAGATGTTATTTCAGATGTCTTGTGGTTCTGTACATCTAAATCATGCTGCAATGATATATAAGGATTAATTGGTCTTCCTTCACCCTTCCATTATAGATGCAATGTTCAATTAGCCAAGAACTCTAATTGAGACCTGTAGATCCATGGATGTATTTTTCGGTTTCTTTATAATGCACCAAGACGTTGCAAAATCAGATCTTGGGGTAAATGTACTGGAATGTTTATTTTTGGTTAGACAGGGATCCATGCTTCTTGTTCAATTTCTAAATTATGTGGAATGATAGACTTGGTGGTCTCCTCATGAGTCTGGGACTTATTATGAAGCCATCAGAGATATTACTGGCCTGGGTATGATATGTTAACAACGAAATACTACAGAACAAACTTAACAAACTTCCTGAATCAAGTAATCATCAACAGGACTTTTTGAGAATTAGGTAAAGGTTAAAATGAAAAAACAAAGGAAATCCTCAAATACTGGCCTGTGTGTTGTAGTAGCAATGAAGAGTTTTACACCTAACCACAGAATTTTCTGCTGTTGGTTTAGACTTATTTAAAGGAAGGAAATCAGAAGGCTCTACCAAAAATGAAGACACTCATAAACCATTACCAAAGACCTAAAATTATATGGACACTACAATGTACAATAGATAATTACTAGATGTAGGCAGCACTGAAAGCAGCCGCGCATCCCATCTTTGCACAGACGATCCCTGGTTATTTTTGTCTACTGAACCTATTTTTGGCTATTTAGGAATAAATGTTTGTCTGCCATGGAAACCAGGTATGTATTACATATACACTCAAAAGCGCTTGCCGAAAGAAAAAAGATGCTAGAAGGATTTTGAATACAACATTATGTCTCACTGGTTTTTCTAATGTGTTTTGTTGATTTCATACAGTGTTTCCTAGTTCCACTTTAATAGGCAAATAAGATGAGAAAACATTTTTAAAGAAAAATATGGTTTTTTTTTGGTAATTATCAGAGCTTCTTTTATATAGCTTGCAAGGATAATTGCAAGCCCTGCTCATGTAAGGACCATGTCCATTAATATATCATTTCAATTCATTGCACATTGATCATGTAAAGGTATGAACTCCATAAACAGATTTTATTGAGAAAAGGTATAAGGTGATTCTGTAGCTATTTTTTGTCTAATAAATATCAAGAAAAGTAACTTTATTGTCTTTATTTAAAACTAGCATGTCAGGGAAATTGCACGGTTGTACTTTTTTACAATTATAAAAGTTTATAGCAGTCAATAATAAGTAGGATAATTAAGACCACCAAATACAGACTCTTACATACTGCAGAGTGACCCTTTAAGGTGGACATCATTATTATAAAATAACTAGCGACTTGCCCATCAAAAATGACGGGGCAATACAATTTGAAGCCATGGGGATGCTGTTTGAGACCTACTTGAAAACATTTTGTACTGTGAGTACCTTCGGCGCTCATTGCGAGCCTCTCCTGTCGTGTACCTTTGGTCCTCTGAGAGAGATATATATTTCTCTGTATATGTAGTTAAGTAATAATTAATGATTTATTCAATAAATTAATATTTAATTGATATATGCAGCGAGCAATAGGCTGAAGAGCTAACAATCTGTTTGTATTTTGCGTCTGCATAGAATATACATTGTGAGTGTAAGTCCCCTGCTTATAAAGTGTAATGAATGTTCCAACTGTGCATTCTAAATAAGCTGCGTGCACGAGGTAAAGCCGTTTGTTTATTGTGTAAAGCAGCAATGTATAGTCGTAATGCTATTAATGTGGTACGCGTCTCGTAAGCATTCTCCGGCTTTTGTAATAGTGTATCTTGTAGGTCGTAGTGTGATGTGTAAAGTGCTACGAGTTTTGCAGTGTTTTGCGCGGTCCGGGGTCGTGTAGCCTAGTTTTCATTTTTTTCAGCGCCCATTTTTTTCCTCGCTTAGGCAAATTTTCGAGTGGCGAAAATCGTCTAAATCAAGTTAAATTCACTCACAGACGTCCTGGCTGTTGCCCCATGCTGTCTGTGATGTTTTTATACATTTTTTGGGTGTATTTTTCGGGTTTTTTGTTCAGCCGCCAATCTCATAAATTTTTTCGTCTCGTATCTTTTTTCAAAGTCCTGCGTCTCGTATTTTTTTTTCTAAGTCCCGCGTCTCGTATTTTAATGGCTCGCCTCGCAAAGCAAGGCTCTCATGGGCTAATTGCTATAGTTTAACGTTTCGCAGCGATGAGCACCTGCGGCACTCATCTCCCTAAGTCGTACGCACAACGCAAAGTGTGACGACGTCTCGCAGTTTGACAACTATTATATGTGATAAAACAGTCTCACCAGGAAGCTTCAGCAGTTGTGATAAACAAGGTGGAAGAGTAGAGGTTCCAAATATTGTACAATTTAAAATGACAGGTAATATAATCAGTATAGTATCTGAGTTCTGGGCATGCTCATTCTTTTCAGATTGACATGGCTTTACATTGAAAACAATACACCCACAGTCTTTGGTAGTAGTTCGTAATTACTGGCAATAAACAACCCATTGCAAACTTCAATATAAGTCGACTGTAAGAACATGCAATATCTGTAACAACATTCAGTAGATAAACTAACTGTTCCCTACTATATTTTTAATTCAAACCATATTTGTAACCTATTCTGCCCACATTAAGAGTTTGCATTAGTGGATTACAATTTTTGCATTGATCAGAAGTAAAAAAAACGTGGGTGATCCCCAATATGAGTTGCTTACAACCTTATAAAAGGAAATAGACCCACCATGGACAGTGCCGGATCTACCTTTTTGGTGCCCCTAGGCAGTGAAGTGGCGGAGCCCATACGAATAAGTATGCAAGGTATGCACGGACCAATTTTTGCCTTTTCATGTTATAACTCACTTGTTCTAGTAGCCAGTCTAAAAAACAGCAGCATTTCATTTTCTTAAGCCAGGAATGATTCTTTTTTTTTTTTAAGTGGTGCCCCTCACAGGGAAGCGCCCCTATGCGGCTGGCTAGTTGGCCTAATGAGAACTTCATGGGTGTAGGAACTGGGGGAATGAGGGGGACAACCCCTGCCCCCCCCCCCCCCACCACCACCACCACAAATTTCTCATTGTGGATATTGATATGTATAGAAGTTCTGTGTATAAAGTGATCCGTACCCCCACGATTACTTTGGTTCCTACACCCCTGAGACCCACTGTATGAGAATATTTGCATGTAATACTGAACAATCTTCATTTACAAGCAGGAGCTCAGTGGTTAAAAGTTTCCACTCTAACCAGTGAAGCAACTTTCATGCAAAATGTTCATTACCAACTCTACATAAGATGCTCTTACAAGGAAAGTAACCTTATAAGTATTTATTGAGATAAGGTAAAAAAATAATTATATTACGCAAAGTTCTGGTAAAGGACATAGATATAGAATGTATTTAAAAGTGTATATTTTTGAAAGCATAATGGAAGAAACTTACCTTATCAGGCAGCCGCTCTCTCTGACTTGTCTTACTGAACACTTCCTGCACAGAAACCAGTTCCTATTTTGTAAACTTCAAGACGTGTGTTACAAAAACGACGGACATTTCTGGTATATTACGTGTGAAGAGTAATAAGCAGGAACTGAGTGTAGATGGCAGGTGTAATTACTGCAAGGGTGAGATGGTGTAAGGTCCTAATAAATGCAGAAGGGGCTTAAAATAGAGCTGCAAATGTTACACAATGCACATGGAAATACAATTTACACAGTGCGGGCGAGGTTGTTTTTATTTGTTTTACTTTCTAAATACTTGTCAACCATTATTAAGTGTAGTTCTACAAAAACTAGATTAGTTCTTTAAAAGGTATTATGATTACATCTGATAGAGGAGAATCCGTAGTGTATGGGGAAAAAAGTATTTTTGCATGAAAAAGTACCAAAATAAACATTTACAAACTCACTAAATCCCTTAAGTTTGCAAGATGCATCTTTTATTAGTTGATACCCTTGAAAATCCCTGCTAAGATTAGCATAAAATTCATAATTTGTTTGGCAAATCAGGAGAAAGCAGAGGTTAGCTGATACATTTGTATTAAACTCTGGGGTTCCTGTGTTGCAAAGCAGTCTGGGATATGTAGTCTCTATCTATTTCTATCCTTGTGCTCTGATTCAGCTGTGAGCTCACCCCACCCAACCATGTGATTCCATCTTGCAGCAAGTACTTCCTTTGAAAGGTCAAACTCTGTACCTGTCTGTTTTCCTGTGTGTACTTGGTTATGTAAGCTCCCTGTGGGTGTGCAAAGCTGGATTTTACTTCCCTGCTTTGTAAGTGCACTGAACTTATCTATATAACATATCTTTTTCTGATAATCACTGCCTGTTTCTTACCAAACATTTGAAACCCAGGAAACTCATATATACCTTTAACATTAAAAGGGACATATTCACAAAAAAAAAGTTGCCTGGTGCACGAAATAATCTAAAGAAAACCTGTTAAGCACTTCCTTGAAACCAACAGAAAATGCACTAGAGTAGGGAGATCCAGAAAACCTTTTGGGATCCCTCATAGGACAGAGTTGCCCACCACTGCACCAGAGCATACTGTAGTATGTAGGTGTCACACATGATCATACATCCCCCCCAGATTTTTCTATGTTTGCATGTATGTATATGTAGGATATTTTACGGGCTGTGTACACAATGGGCTGTGTACACAATGAGCTGTATCCCCCCCCCCCATAATTATCCTGGCTCCTACACCCCTGCTGAACATTATGGTTAGACACTAGACATGTGTATATTTTATAGACTATAATGGTTTATTAAAAGCATTCCTATGCAATATTTTAGTATATCTTGGATAATTATTTACATTATAGAGATGTCATTGTCTAACGTCGGATTCTGCTGTATTCATGCTCAGGTTTTACATTTTCTTTTTATATTTGTGATTAAAGTTTAAATTGACCCGGAAGACATACAAATTACTTGCTAAAGGGAAGGTTTTATTACGGTTTGCCAGCAAGTCCTCCAAAGAGTCTCTAAGTTTTTATAAGGAGGTGGAGTTCATAACTGGCAAATCAAGTGAGCAAATCCTCCCCCATGCAATCCTTACAGATAATGCCACTAATTCCAAAGTATAATAAAACCTTCCCTATAGAGAAATATGGTTAATGGTCAAAAAAAGTGGATGGTGGAATTTCTTAAATTGATTAATGGTGTTTGGTAAGTACCGTATTTACGCAAATCTAATGCCCACTCCTAATTTGGAACCCATGAATCAAAAAAAGGTTTTTGCAAAAGAATGTAATGCGCTCTCTGGGTGCCAGGCTCTGTGTGCCACTGTGCTGTGGCTCTCTGGGTGCCAGGCTCTATGTGCCACTGAGCTGGGGCTCTCTAGGTGCCAGGCTCTGTGTGCCACAGTGCTAGGGCTCTCTGGGCGCCAGGCTCTGTGTGCCACTGTGCTGGGGCTCTCTGGGTGCCAGGCTCTGTGTGCCACTGTGCTGGGGCTCTCTAGGTGCCAAGCTCTGTGTGCCACTGTGCTGGGGCTCTCTAGCTGCCATGCTCTATGTGCCACTGTGCTGGGGCTCTCTGGGCACCAGGCTTTGTGTGCCACTGTGCTGGGGCTCTCTGGGTGACCGGCTCTGTGTGCCACTGTGCTGGGGCTCTCTGGGTGCCAGGCTCTGTGTGCGACTGTGCTGGGGCTCTCTGGGTGCCATGCTCTATGTGCCACTGTGCTTGGGGCACTGTGTGCCAGGCTCTGTGTGCCACTGTGCTGGGGCTCTCTGGGTGCCAGGCTCTGTGTGCGACTGTGCTGGGGCTCTCTGGGTGCCATGCTCTATGTGCCACTGTGCTTGGGGCACTGTGTGCCAGGCTCTGTGTGCCACTGTGCTGGGGCTCTCTGGGTGCCAGGCTCTGTGTGCCACTGTGCTGGGGCTCTCTAGCTGCCACGCTCTATGTGCCACTGTGCTGGGGCTCTCTGGGCGTCAGGCTCTGTGTGCCACTGTGCTGGGGCTCTCTGGGTGACCGGCTCTGTGTGCCACTGTGCTGGGGCTCTCTGGGTGCCAGGCTCTGTGTGCGACTGTGCTGGGGCTCTCTGGGTGCCATGCTCTATGTGCCACTGTGCTTGGGGCACTCTGTGTGCCAGGCTCTGTGTGCCACTGTGCTGGGGCTCTCTAGGTGCCACTTCCTCTGGCAGTCACCCAATCTAGAGAGCCGGGAAGAGAGAGATGGTGGTGTTGCGGTATGTCCTGTGCTTTCCTTTTTGCCATCAAATCTAGTGTGAACTCCTAATTTGGGACCCGATTTACTTTGAAAAAGGTGTGCATTAGATTCACCTAAATATGGTATTTTCATATACGTGTAAAAAAAATAAAACGTAAAGAAAATTATCATGACTTGTATTAATAAAAAAAATTTTTTTAACAGAAACATGTCTATGTCCATTTAAGGCTAGTGTAACACAAAAGGCTGTACAAAAAGTACAGGAATTTGGGTGGTTTCACATAAATATTGAGTAGTTATAGGAACTCTGGCATGCCAAAATTCTGTTATTCTTAAATAGCATAAAAGAAAGTCTATATATTGTAATAGCCACTGAAAGACTGTATATATTGATGTTTTTCTCTTTAAGAATTTATTCCCAAGACATTCTGTTGTGACTTTTGTGGATAAAAGGATCATATATATAAGTTTGTCTTTATGACAATTCAGCATTGTTTCTGTAGCATTTTTGGTGTGGGTGTGAAGATATTTCCTTGTCTTAGCCTACATGTCAGAATGCAGCACTGCCAATCACCTTAGGTGAAGGATGGCAGCACATAGGAGAGCATACGGAAAGAAAAGGGTTCCAGGAGCTGTCAGGCTGTTAGTCTTTTGGCTTCTTGGCAGTACAGTATCAAATCTGTATGAAAATTATGTAACTAATGAGCAGCTCTCATTAGTTGCTTTGATGTGCCAATTAGTAACACAGTCTGCTTGTTTGTTGCTGTGGCAAAACAATGGATCGACATACTAACATGTAGTTAGATCGACTTTCCCACACTTACTACTCGCTCTAATATACTAATTAGAGTACCGAGCCACACATTAGCATAAAGTGGCCACGCAGACAATGCTGAATACTTCAGGAATGATTTACTGTAAAAATATGCATTGTACAACGCATAGACTGTTTATATGCTCATTAGGAAGGAAACTTTATCCATTTAAAGCAGTGGTGTTTAAACCCCCTCCTCCAGGATCCCCAGACAGGCCATGAATTTGGTTTAACAGTGTAAGCGCGGGTGAGGCAATTCATATTCAACGGGCTATGCAGACTCTAGTGCCTCACTTATATTCTCACAAGATAAACCAAAATCATGACCTGTCTCGGGCCCTGAGGAAAGGTTTTGGAATCATTGCTTTAAAAGGGATATATCGGAGTTGCCAATTCAGGTGTCATTCAAAACTACAGGTAAGTACTTACAGTTTCCAATGATATCATACCTGAACCCTCTGTCCCTCTAACAGATCACAATTACACAAGCACAGTCTTTGTTTATACTTAGATTGTGAGTCTGGGGTCTACGTCTTGTCTGTTATTATTGTGATTAGTGATTTTGCTCTCATGTGCAGACTGTGGCAGGCGAACCAGATCTGACATTACAGTCGGAGCAATCTGCCTGCAGCACCCATCAGTGAGGATCTGTCCTCCGTGGGACGGGTGGACTAAGCTGTGACCACTGTCAGACCAAGAAACCGTCTGAGGGTCAGCAATGGGTCAGATGGATAAACCAACCCGAACCATAATGGCAAGTTTTGTTTTTGGTGGATAGTGTATTTAAATCCCCAATAAATGGCTGCTATGATGCTGTATTTAAAACATATTATTTGAAGAACTACACTTAAAATAGACAGAAAGTTGTAAGAATGTAAAACTAAACAACATTTAATTTATTAACTTTTATATGTAGTTATGCTACAGTGGAATATTTCTGCTGATCATCTTTCTGAGATGGGAAAAGACTTTAAATGCAGAAGAAGCAAAAGGCATATGACTGCAATGCTATCAAAAGGACTAATATAAGCTTGTTATGCTTCTCACGAGGAAGTAGCATACTGCACCAGCTAATAAAAGAAAATGGAACCTAGTTTTTAATGCAAATCAGTTATAGAAAAAAAAAATGACCAGGTTATTGTCATACCAGTGGCAGAGTTAATGCAGTAGGTGCAAAGCACCAGGGACCAAAGCAGGAAAAAGAGCCTTCTGCTATATGTGCTCCTCTTAATTTATTTTATTTATATAGAAAGTCGATCAGAACACCCTATGGGTGATCTGGCCAACGACACATATTTTGGTTTTTACTGCCCCCTGTAGATTGTAATTACATATAATAGTTGTCAAACTGTGATTCGTCGTCTCGCTTGCGACAAATCGTAGTTTGACAGCTACGGTCTTTCGCAAAGCCCTGCGAATGTGCATTGCGTCGGGGAGCACTAATGCGCATCGCGCGGTGTCAGCTACGCATGCACACTGCTTTGGGGTGCACATGCTTTGGGGAAGAGACACAGGGGAGGGAGAGAGGGGAAAAGAGATGCATGGGAGGGGGGGGGGAAGAGACACAGGAGGGAAAGAGACACAGGGGAGGGGTTAGGGACACAGGAGGGAGAGGGGTCAAAAACACAGAGGGTGAAGGAGACACAAGGGAGGGAGAGGAGGGGGGAAGGAGACACAAGGGAGGGAGAGGAGGGGGGAAGGAGACACAAGGGAGGGAGAGGAGGGGGAAAGGAGACACAAGGAGGGAAAGGAGGGGGAAATGAGACACAAGGGAGGAAGTAGACCGGCGGAGAGACTCACAATGAGTGCCAAAGGCGCTCATCACGAGGCCAGTAAAGTAGAGGGGGGCTGAGGCTCCCATTGTGTGGCAAACAGCATTGCCAGGCTTCACTTTGTATTGCCTTCATTGTTGACGGGCAAGTCGCTAGTAATATTATATTAATGAGACTATCTCTATATTAATGAGACAATGTCATTATCTAAATAGAAAATACCAGGAGAGCTGACAATATACAACATATACATTCAAGTAAAAAAATAAATAACTAAATAGAAAAGAAGATTTTTAGGTAATAGAATTAATCAATATTTTCAGATGGATCATCTATAGGTCCTATCCTCTTATGGTAGCGCACCACAAAGCAGCAGCAGTGACGGTGAGCATCCGCTAGATGGCGCTGCCGATATACCGCTGCCATATCATAGAGTCAAGGCTTAGGTAAACTGTTGGGGTTAGTTCAAAAGGTTAGGCTTCACATAACGTCAGTGCAGCAAAATATCGGCAGCACCATCTAGCGGTTGGAGGCCGCACTGCAGCGGTGGACCTGTCCCAACAACATAACAGGATAGATCCCATCTGTGTATCCCTTTCTGGATCGTGTCGTGGTGAAAGTGCTTATGTACCTCAATGAAACTGTGAGCTATACCATGGGTCACCCAAGATGGGCAGGTTAAACAGACAGGTCAGACAAACTGCGGTCCACTGGAGCTCAACCAGAAACACAACAATTGTGCATGGCGTGCTAAGGTCACAGAGAGATGGATACGACTGAACGACTAAACCACAACAATCTGTAAATACTTAGAATGTGCAATGCATTGCTTCCAGTGAAAGGGTTACATATCCACCCTCTGCCCTTCACACATTAATTCCAACCAATTGTGCACCAGGATTTGGTGATCTGTTCCCTAATGACCAAGACATAAGGCCAGGGAGTATCTGCATTGTAACAAGCTCTGGGATCCTTCTTCTTGCCTTGGGATGTACATTCCAACATGACAGACCATGTCTAACCTCAGCAGCTGCCTCCTTATCAGACTTTCACTTTAAACATAAATCAAATGCGGCTTAATTGAAATTGTGAAATAGTAGATTACATTAAACATGCACTGATGTGTGTATGGAGGCTACAGCAGGGCCTCCTCATATGTGGCCCCGGGGTCCTTATTTTTTTTTTTATATTGCTCAAAGCAAAATGGTAAAATCATTGTCGTTAAATAACGAATTAGTAACAGCAGTATAGATAATGAGGAGTACAAATTAGTATTATTTGCTAGTTTAAAGATTATATGAGTGACTGTGTATTGTTGAATAGGGGGATGTTCTCCCACTATAGGGAACAGGCTTGGGGGCCGCATAGAGGGTGTATAAGGGCCACATGCAGCCTCTGGGCCCAATCATGGGGGGAGCTACTGTCTGGACAAGCAGTGCACTGGGGCCCTCACCGGAGCAGGGAATCCCAAATGATGTCACAAATTGGGAGAGGTGAGCTATGGGAAGAATATATATATATATATATATATATATATATATATATATATATATATATATATATATATATATATATATATATAATGTAATAAGCATCAGAGGGGGGCCCAGGGGGGAGGGAGAGCAATACAAAAAACATTTTGGACACTATCTTTCTATATATATATATATATATATATATATATAATATATATATATATATATATATAGTTGACTTATACAAGTATTGCAGTATATAGTGATACCATTTTTATTGGATAAACATATACATTTTTTATGACAAGCTTTCGAGAATAGTTTTCCCTTTATCAAATCTTTAGCATTACTGAAATGAGGTACGAGAGAAAGTTTATATATCTGTTCAGTGTATAGGGATAATATCCTGTTAGTCTTTAGATCAGGTTTAGATAACATTTCTGCCTCAAAATAACCCCATGTGTGCCTGGAGTTTTTCCACCCAAGGATGGATGAGCTTCTCATACTTTTCAAGTGTATTTTACCCGGTACTTTTGGTAATTAAAAAGACACTGCCACTACATTGCATTAGCCATTTTCACTGCAGTAAACCATTCCTAAGACATTCCAAATTACATATGCAGCACCAGTATGCTAATGTGTGACTGATGAGGGTGGGGGAGGAGATCCAACTCCATTATAACATTGAGGGTCATTATTTTGGCCAATACCGAAATAGACAAACAGGCTGTGATACTAATTAGCACTTGAGAGCTGCTTCTTTGCATTTGAATGCAGCTTAAACAATACTGAATTACTCTGTACAGGTAAAATTTAAAACAAAATAGCTAGTACAATGTGTACTTTGTTTTATAAAAATAACTTAAAAACAACAACTTTATATTTGGGTGACAAAGATTTTTTAATGTTTAAATCTCACTCTAAATGTTTACCAGTAAAAATATAAAATGTAATTCTTCAAATATTTTTACATTCTTTAAGTTATTCTTAAACAGCACGAAAACCTGGCTATACATTGTTTTAAGCAATACTCAGGAATGGTTCAATTTAGAAGAAAATGGCTAACACAATGTATAGTCAGGTCATAATACTCTTTAAGAACAACTTTATTTTTTTTTTACTGAACTAAGATAAAATAGATGTTTTCATTGGTAAACAATTGAATTGATATAAGGGCCCACCTTAACGTTTAAATATCAAGTTGTTTTTTTAAGTTATTCTTAAAGAGTATGAAAAACTAATTACATATTATACTAGCCATTTTGGATCTATCCTGTTATGGTGTCGGGACAGGTCCGCCGCTGCAGCGCGGCCTCCAACCAATGTTTTGCAGCGCTGCCGATATGGGAGAGAAGTTCTAAGCTTATAATGTCAGCCTGACCCTTGAACTAACCCTTATCTAAGCCTTGACTCTATGATACGGCACCGGAATATCAGCAGCGCCATCTAGTGGATGGTCACCACCACTGCTGCTGCGCTACCATAAGAGGATAGGACCGCCATTTTATTCTAAATTAAATAATTCTTAAGATATTCTGCATTGTTTTGAGGCCTCTTTATACAAAGGAGCAGCTCCTCAGTACTTGTTTGCTTTGCTAATTATTAGCATGGTTTGCTTGTTTATTTCTGTCGTAGCAAAAACAATGCACCCCAGTGTTAACATGCAGATAGATCCTCTGCCCCACACATATATATAAATTAGCCCACTGAGCTACATATTAGCATAAAAGAGCAACACAAACAAATACCGAATGTCTCATACATTATTTACTGAAGCGAAAATGGCTAACACAATGTATAGACAGTTTTCTATTCTATTTATCATAAAAATAGCTTATTAAAAGAGTAACAGAGGGAGGAATTCATTGTATTATTATAAAGTTTCCTTTCATGTGGTCTGACTGGTCCTCTGCCTCTCAAGTAGTGCTACAGTATATTTAATAACTGAATGGGTGGAACCGTTCATCAGTTTACAACCATCTTACAGGTGTCCTGTAACACTAGATGTTATGATGTAAAAGGAGTTGATGCTTTTGAAAGAGGAATCCACTGCAGAAATGACCTTAGGGCTCCGCTATAGCTAATATTACAAACAATTACGTGTTGAATGTGACGGACGGTATGAAAGCCAATATGTGTTGCTTTGAAGTCTTTCAGTTGATGTGGTATAGATGATAAAACACACCCTCCTACAATATAATACAATATGGAACTGCTGTGATCAGATACCTCCGTAAATTCAACGGACATGGAACTCAATACTTATTTATGCTTTTAGAAGAGCAGCTTTAAACATTAGCAAAGTTGTGATTTGCATGAAAACCTATTAAAGGCATATCTACGTTTCCTGGATTATGAATGCATCAGATAGAGGAGAATCAGTAGTATATGAAAACATTTTTTGCATGAAAAATACCAAAATAAACTTACCCTAAAGAGTTAACACCCCTGGATATCCAGACAAAAATTTGCATAAAATTCATAATTTGCTTTGGCCAATCTCAGGCAGCTAATACATTATATCAATCAGTGATGACAGTTTGTGCAGGAAGGCATCATGGGATGTGTAGTTCGCTGCACAAGGAAGGAGGTGCTCAGACATTGCTGTGTGGATCGGTGCACTGTTGCCTTGAAGGTTAGTTTAGAATAGGGCTAAAAACAATACCAAACTGCAGTGTTCCTATTGGTAGGTACACTGTGTCTATGTAAGTAGCTCTGGGGGTGTGGAAACCAAGTTTTATTTTTAATTATAATAATCTGTATTTTCCGTATTTAATGTGTGTTTCTGATATAAGCAACATGTGTTGGATATACCTTTAAAAATTGATCTCAGCCCAATTTAAAAAAAACAACTCCCAGTTATTATAAAAAGATAAAATAAAAAAACAGATTGCAAGCTCTTTTAAAAACAAAAACAAAGAATTACACGTTTAAAGCTCTATTACTATATACTATTATATATAGCAATAATTAAAAGATTGCAAGCTCTTTTACCTTAATGCAGGAACCAAAACACACTTTTAAGCTCTTCCGCCACATAGTAAGAACTGAAGCGGATCAGAAGCTATTTTGCCCGTAGAGCAAACACGGAAACAAATACTCCTTACAAGCACTTTTACTATAAAGTAAGAATTAAAATAGAATTCAATTTCATTTACTAAAAAGCAGGAACTAAAGTGCATATACATTTTAAGCAAACTCTTATCAAAATGCAAGAAATAAAATAGATTATCATAGCCCTACATAAATATATTTAAAGCTCTATTAATACACCTATGTATTTGCTACCACAGTGCAATAAGAGATTGACATCAGCTTTGGAAATGTCAGTGTCCTTTCAAAGGCATATCTAAATTTCCTGGATTATGAATGCATCTGATAGAGTAGTGTATGGAAAAAAAAATGCATAAAAAAAATAACAACAAAATAAACATTATTATTCTTACCCTTAAGTTACCTAAATCTCTTGTTTGCAAACAGTTGATTTTCAGGGTTAACACCATTGTAAGTTCCTGCTACAATTAGCATACCATTCATAATTTGTTAAGGCCAATCACAGGCATCTAATACATTGTATCAGTCTGTGTTAGCAGTTTATACAGGAAGGCATCATGGGAAGCACAAGGAAGCAGGAGCAACTGCGAGTTTGTGTCTAACACTTGCAAATTGCGAGATGCACATGTGCGATGCGAAGGGGGAGAGGAGGGAGGGAGAGAGGAGGGAGGAGGAGGGAGAGAGGAGGGAGGAGGGGGGAGGGAGAGAGGAGGGAGAGAGGAGGGAGAGAGGAGGGAGGAGGGGGGAAGGAGAGAGAAGTAAGGAGGGGGAAGGAGAGATAAGTAAGAAGGGGGAAGGAGAGATAAATAAGGAGGGGGAAGGAGAGATAAGTAAGGAGGGGAGAGAGGAGGAGGGAAGAAGAGAGAGAAGAAGAGAGAGAAGGAGAGGAGAGAGAGAGGAGAGAGAGAAGGAGAGGAGAGAGAGAAAGAGAGGAGAGAGAGAAAAAAGGAGAGGTAGAGAGAGTGAGAAGGAGAGGGAGAGAGATAGAGAGAGGGACAGAGAGAAGGAGAGAGAGAAGGAGAGAGAGAAGGAGAGAGAGAAGGAGAGAGAAAAGGAGAGGAAGAGAGAGTGAGAGGGAGAGAGAGTGAGAGAGAGGACAGAGAGAGAGTGAGAGAGAGGACAGAGAGAGAGTGAGAGAGAGGACAGAGAGAGAGAGTGAGAAGGAGAGTGAGAAGTAGAGTGAGAGTGAGAGTGAGAGTGAGAAGGAGAAGGAGGAGGAGGAGAGAGGGAGAGGGAGAGGGAGAGAGAGAGAGAGAAAAGGAGAGGGAGAGAGAGTGAGAAGGAGAGAGAAGGAGAGAGAGGCACAGACAGAAGATTTTAAAGACAATAATATACCGGTAAAGTTAGATATTCAGTGCCTTGCAAAAGTATTCACTTTTTACCTATTTTGTTACATTACAGCCTTAAGTTCAATGTTTTGTTAATCTGAATTTTATGTGATGATCAGAACACAATAGTCTAAGTTGGTGAAGTGAAATGAGAAAAATATATACCGTATTTTTCGCCGTATAAGACGCACTTTTTCTTCCCCAAAACTGGGGGAGGAAAGTTGGTGCGTCTTATACGGCGAATATACCTTTTCAAACTGCCTCTGTCCTCTTGATCTCACCCCAGCGCTTCGTACCAGCATCGCGTCGGCCGGTGCGTCCTAGTGACGTCACACACGCAACGCTGCAGTACACGAGGAGTGCTGGTAGGAAGCGCTGGGGTGAGATCAAGATGGCAGTGATCAGAAGAAAGGTGAGGATCAGGGGGGTCAGGGAGGATCAGGACGGTCAGGGAGGATCAGGAGGGTCAGGGAGGGTCAAGGGCTCCCAAATGCTCCCAAATGCTGCAGTATATGGATATGTATGTGTATGTGTGTGTGTGTATGTGTGTGTGTGTATGTGTGTGTATGTGTGTGTATGTGTGCATGTATGTGTATGTATATTTATGTGTGTATGTATATGTATGTATGTGTATCATATATATATATATATATATATATATATATATATATATATATATATATATATATATATATATATATATATATTTGTGTGTAATGTAGGTGTGTATCTGTGTGTAAAGTGTATTTGTGTTTGATTCAGATTTTTTTTTTCTTGTTTTCCTCCTTTAAAAACTAGGTGCGTCTTATCTGCCGGTGCGTCTTATAGGGCGAAAAATACGGGTACATAAAAATATTTTTTAGAAATAG
This sequence comes from Discoglossus pictus, assembly GCA_027410445.1. Lineage (NCBI taxonomy): Eukaryota > Metazoa > Chordata > Amphibia > Anura > Alytidae > Discoglossus > Discoglossus pictus. The sequence continues at coordinate 32,889,946 of CM050169.1, read as the reverse complement.
AAAACAGAAAATGGTCATGTGCGTATGTATTTACCCCCTTTGTTATGAAGCCTATAAAAAGCTCTGGTGCAACCAATTAGAAGTCACATAATTAGTTAAATGATGTCCACCTGTGTGCAATCTAAGTGTCACATGATCTGTCATTACATATACACACCGTTTTTGAAAGGCCCCAGAGGCTCCAACACCTAAGCAAGAGGCACCACTAACCAAACACTGAACCATGAAGACCAAGGAATTCTCCAAACAAGTAAGGGACAATGTTGTTGAGAAGTACAAGTCAGGGTTAGGTTATAAAAATATATCCAAATCTTTGATGATCCCCAGGAGCACCATCAAAGCTATCATAACCAAATGGAAATAACATGGCACAACAGCAAACCTGCCAAGAGACGGCGGCCCACCAAAACTCACGGACCGGACATTAATAAGAGAGGCAGCACAGAGACCTAAGGTAACCCTGGAGGATCTTCAGAGTTCCACAGCAGAGACTGGAGTATCTGTACATAGGACGACAATAAGCCGTACGGCTCCATACAGTTGGGCTTTATGGCAGAGGGGCCAGAAGAAAAAGACATTACTTTCAGCAAAAAACAAAATGGCACGTTTTGAGTTTGCGAAAAGGCATGTGGGAAACTCACAAAATGTATTCAGGAAGGTGCTCTGGTCTGATGAGACTAGAATTTAACCATCAATAAAACGCTATGTCTGGCACAAACCCAACACATCACATCACCCAAAGAACACCATCCCCACAGTGAAACATGGTGGTGGCAGCATCATGCTGTGGGGATGTCTTTCAGCAGCCGGGACTGGGAAACTGGTCAAAGTTGAAAGAAAGATGGATGGTGCTAAATACAGGGATATTCTTGAGTAAAACCTGTACCACTCTGTGCATGATTTGAGGCTAGGACAGAGGTTCACCTTCCAGCAGGACAATGACCCCAAACACACTGCTAAAGCAACACTTGAGTGATTTAAGGGGAAATGTGTTGGTATGGCCTAGTCAAAGTCCAGACCTCAATCCAATAGAAAATCTGTGGTCAGACTTAAAGATTGCTGTTCACAAGTGCAAACCATTCAACTTGAAGGAGCTGGAGCAGTTTTGCAAGGAGTAATGGGCAAAAACCCCAGTGGTAAGATGTGGCAAGCTCATAGAGACTTATACAAAGCGACTTGGAGCTGTGATTGCCGCAAAACGTGGCTCTACAAAGTATTGAATTTAGGGGGATGAATAGTTATGCACATTGACTTTTTTCTGTTATTTTGTCCTATTTGGTTGTTTGTTTCACAACAAAAAACATCTTCAAAGTTGTGAGCATGTTCTGTAAATTAAATGACGCAAACCCTCAAACAATCCATGTTAATTCCAGGCTGTGAGGCAACAAAACATGAAAAATGCCAAGGGGGGTGAATACTTTTGCAAGGCACTGTACCTTTAATTGTAACTCATTCAAATGTGTTTCCACCTGCATAGGCCTTTAGCGTTTAATACCTCCATAATCTGAGTACAAAAAGTTTATTAGTTTATATTCATGCATTTTATTGAGTTTGCAGTTGCAAACAGTGCGCTCCTGCAATCGCAGCAGTACTATTGTTATTATGGACAAATAATGATTGGCGTTCATTGCCTCTCTCATTGAAGGATGAAGGAATTTGCTGCAATTTGAACCTGCAATTTTTGATGACAAAGAGTCTTCAGACAGACGAGCCTCTTACCTGCTGTGTACGAGTGTGTATAATTAGTGTAATGCTGGCCGGGCTTAGCAGAGCCATCCTACTGGAATGTCAGGGCATAGTGCGTGACTATGAATAATCATCTCAAATCCACTGCAACTGCTTATTTACAGTATGTTCCCAAATAGTTTTAATTAATGCCGATTAGGGATTCAATCTATTTGATTTCAGTACTGTCATAAGATCTTTGCATTTTCCCATAGTGCTCAGCAAATAATTATAAAAGGGCACTTTGCTGCAATCAACAGTTTGCCCTTTGTTACTCCAAAAGGTTTAGTAATCGTTAATTTCGGATTATGCATACTAATGTTTTAGCATGTCTGATTAGTGTATTTTAAATCTAAGTTCTGACATTCTCAACCTGTAATATAACAGTAGCTAATAATGCATCTATTATATTAAAGAAAAAAAAATAATGTATATATATATATATATATATATATATATATATATAGATAGAGAGACATTCAAATGTGAACACAGATGTACTATTTATTTACTGTACCACTGTACGGTGGAGGGCTTCTATCGCTCTTTTGCCCACCATATATTAAATTATTGTTGTGGTGAACTACCTACTCATAAGGAGATCCTGCTCCATGCTGATGATAGCCAGTAACCTTCAAACGGCTGTACGTGGGTAGGATTCCCAGCTTGCGTATAATCCAACCTTGGCTCTGCATAAAAGCTGTGCAATGCAGCGGGCATATGCTTAAAGGAAGCCATGTTTAAAATGGTTAAGGATTGAAGAATGAAGCCTTTGTGTGCACATTTGCATGTCCCTGCTCAGCTTCCCAGAATGCAGTGTAATAACTGTTTTTCTCAGAATTCTAACTTGTTTTAGGCATTCAAATGTGAACACAAATGTACTATTTTTATATATATATATATATATTTTTTTTTTTAATATATATATATATATATATATATATATAAAAAAAAAATATATATATATATATATATATATATATACACACTACTCCTGATATTAATGGATAAACAGAACTTAATTATTCCAAGACTAAATTATATAGCTTATTTTAATTAAGAAATACTGTAAATCCCCCAACTTCTGAAGATTTAAATACCCCACTGACTCTTTTTCCTGGCCTTGTTTTCTTCTACAACACAACATCCTTTTGAACACTCAAGATCCGGGTACAAGGAGTGGATGGGGAGGATTTCGCCAATCTTGACAGCTAAATAAGCAGACTGCTCCAGGGAGATAAAATATGTATGACATTTCCCAACTCCTGGTAATCATCCTCAGGACAGACATATAATCCCTGGCAGATCTTTACATATTTCTTTCATCCCGCCATCCCCATTCATGTTTAATACTCTTACAGTAAAACGACCTCCATATGACTTTGCAGTGTTTAGTCTCTCTCTGCTTTGGGTTTCTTGTTTCTGGTGCAGCTCTTACAAAGCTTTGTTCTGATAAAAAGACAATGCAGTAAAGTTGCAGGAAAAGCCAGTCGGATGCTTGGATGTCTTGGAAGATGAATCAGGTACCAATGTCGCTCTATAGATCAATAGTTAGACCTACCTATTAGTTCAGTGCTAGAAAACGTGGTCTTCAAAACTACATTAAGAAAGGTATACCATGCAGGGTCACCCAAGATGGGCAGGTCATATCAGAGAGGTCAGACAAATTGTGGCCCACTGGATGAAGTGGCAACCGACTCCAATATCTTTGCCAAGAAAAACTTATAAATATAAGGTCATGGAGAGTCAGACAGGACTGAACAACATCAGAATATGTCATACAATAATAATAGTTTTGTACTAATTTGTATACATTACATTTTAATTGCAAATATATTCATCAGTAAGTGTTAGGCTCTTCTCATCCGTCTTTGTTCCTGAGGACCAGTTGATCAGGAAAAGCACCAATCCCACTGGTCTAAATATCAAAATTAATTAGAAAATATTTTATGACCGGAATATGTATAGCTTAGAATACTTCCCAGTCTGTATATTCATGAGCTGCATGAGTTACAGAGGGCAGACCGAAACATGTACAATTTTTATGATTTTAGGTAGAAAAAAAAGAGCTTATAAACACTTCTTAGTAAAATAAAGTACATCAAAGTAAATCGATACATATGTATGTTATATTCCTAGTGAAATCCAGAAACCTTCCATTTCCCATTAAGATCTCCATTCATATTGTGCTCTTTATCAAGTTTATTTATTCAAAATACCAACAGAAGCAATGAATCACATCTTTCCTGTCCGTATAGATTGTGTGTGTGTATCGTTCAGTTGTGTCTGACTCTCCGTGACCTCATGGGACATAACACACCGTCCTGATCCACTTGGTATTCATGGCAGAGATACTGGAGTGGGTTGCCAGTTCCTTCTCCAGTGGGCAACAGTATACAGCTCCTGGTGGTCTCTCATCCAAGTACTGACCAGGCCCAAGCCCTGCTCGGCTTCAGGGTGGTGTGAGCTCTTGGTTCCCTGACTGGAATCAAACCTGACTGGAATCAAACCCAGGTCGCAGCAGTGAAAGCACTGAATCCTAACCACTGGACCACCAGAAAACCCTTGTCTGTATAATTAGGGACAGCAAAAAAATAAGAAATAAATGTTTTAATTGAAAAATTCCACCATTGTCTATAAACTGCCCTTGTGAAGATCTCTTGACGCTCTTCCACTTCCATAAATACATATGTTCCTCAGAAATATTTGTTCTTCATTCTACAAAAGTAATTATGGTTTAAGATGTACAAATACAGTTAAACTAGATGAAGATGATGATATTGTACAACCTTGATGCTCTTAAATTGTTCTTTTTATTCAATTAAATCCCCAAACTCATCTAACTTATCCAGTAGGGATCCCATTGTAAAAAAGTGAAAGAACGGATGATTGCTGCTCAACAGCTAGTGACCCAGAAATAATAGTTTTCTAATCGACTGGGTTTGACCACACACTGCTATTAAGACTGATGGCGGGTCAGGCTGGCTCATCATGGTGGTCTTGTGATGGGCTTTGTTCACAAAAAGAAACTGCAAAGTAAAGTAGTTATGGAGAACATCAGCCATCAATCAGAGAAACCTATCACACCACTCTTCAAATTGAATTTTGTACCCTAATGGTCAAAACAAAGATTTAGCAATTAATTTACCTAAAAAGTTGATATTTGGATAAATTAACTTTAATGTTGATTTAAAATCTTACATTTAAAATGAGTAAAGTGGCTTCCAGCACATGTGCTTCCCTCCACCCCTGTTTGGTGTCCAGAGGTAAATAAAGATCTGCTCTGGAAGTTATCCTACTTTTTATTGTGACCGGTGTAGGATTGTCTTCATTAACCACTTGGGGGAAGGAGGCAGATAAACAATCCTATCAGCACGATATATAAGTACTTTCTTAAGACTACACCCCCAGACAGATGCGCTCGCACCCTCTGGACACATGATATGGGATGGTGACAAGTAGGTCTGCTCAAGTCCAAAATGCTACATTTCAAATGTTAGTTTTTCTTTAAAATACACATTGCTAATGGTTATACATCGGGGTTCCATGTGCTTAGCAACACAAAACTTACATTTAAACTTTAGTGTTACAGGGACTACTGAGCTGTGTGTCTCCAACCCATATTAGGTCTACCGGGATAGGATATACACAAGAAGCTATCCTAATAGGAGTCCAAAATCCATGGGCATCTGAAAAGTGGATAGAGAGAAGTATATCTGTTGAAGTCGGAAACACTAACGTTCAAATGTAAGTACTAAAAGCTATATCAAATGTATTTTTTTCAGATGCTCATTTTATTACTAGGCAGTTACTAAATAAACTGCAGGGTTAGTTTATTGTAGGGAAATATAATTCAATTGGTAAATTACTTGTTATTATGCCAGGTGTTAAATGATACCGAGAGGCAGAGCTAGTGTATAGAGGGCCCCGGTGCAAAATTATTTGGGGGCCCCATTGATGCTTTTATATACACCCAGTAGAGTTCCTTAATAAATTAAGAGATTTCCTTTACTATGTGCTGCTGGTATTACCAGAGGACCCCTACCCTATGGTGAGCCTCAGTGCCTGGCACCTGCTGCACCAGCAGGAGCTCCAACACTGATGATACTGTATTAGGAACCTCTTATGTGTCACTGTAACCGGCTCCTAAGCCCTCACCCACAGCCAAAGCAGATACACAGACATTGCTTTAGTGTCTCTCTGCACAGCACAAATACATTATGTTTTTTTATGTTGTTTAGTCATTCAGTCGTGTTCGACTCTCCGTGACCCTGTGGACCAGCATGCCAGGCACATATGTATGGTTGTGCTTATCCGTATGATTTTCATCGCAAAAGATACTGGAGTGGGCTGTCAGTTCTTTCTCCAGACTGACCTCTCTACTATGACCTTCCCATCTTGGGTGACCAAACATGGTATAGCTCACAGCTTCATTGAAGTACAAGGTGGTGATCCAGAAGGGGACAATAGATTACTTCTACAGAATACCCAATAAATATTGTTCTTCGATGGCCTTTTATTCTGCTTATATATCTGTAATGATTAAGCCTAAATCTGAAGAAAAACAAAAAAACAAGAACTAGTATACTGAAGGAAAAAATGTAAGCTCATGTGAGCTAGAACATTATTCTCTCAATACGACACATAAAAATCTAGCAGTCTGAGTTATAATTTCCTGTGACGACAGGATGAATAAAAAACGCTCAGCTTGTGACCTCTATTTTATTAGAAGTCAAGTTCATTTGTTTGGTTAGCTGCAGGGACCATATCTCAAAGGCGCACAGAGCTGCCCCCACAAGAAACTATCCAAGAACCCAAGGAGTATCAGATGATTATAGGTTAATTACTTCTTACCGGAGCTGATTTAACAGCACAGCCCTACTTAGCCCCAATTACAAAAGAAAAGTGAAGCCTTTTGTATCATCAATCTGGATTTATTTGTGTATTTTATGGAATGGCTGGTGGTATAAATGTCCATCGAACACCAAAAGAGACCCAGCCACGGATCCAGATACTATGTGATTTAGAACTATATCTACTGAATGGCATTACTATTATTACTAGACAATTGCCCATCAAAAATGACGGCATAATATTTGCAACACTCACAATGTGCCTTTGGCGCTCATTGTGAGCCTCGCCATGCGCATCTCTCTATATTCGGCGCCCATCGCGTGCCTCGGCATGCTCTATGCGCATGCACAACCCACAATTTCTTATATTCTGCAGCGATATACACGGGTTACAATCAAGGCAAAACAATAGCAGTATTAACACAATGCAAAGGATGGAGTGCCTTGTCTTTGATCTTCGAATCCAGTGTCCAAATACTTTCACCAAAGTACCATACAAGATTGAAAACTCGCAAACTTACAAATCTAAAGTATTCAAAATCACATTTTCCTACAGTGACGTTTGTAATTTGCGACGGTCAGTCTTTCTGATCCACAACAATGACAGATTGAAATCAATTTCTAATTATCTCATTTTGCCAATAATTACAGTTAATTGAATATATAAAATAGAAAAAAAATAAAATAACTGAATCTCAGTAATTGTCAAACACTTAGTGAAAATAAAACTATGTCCACTTAATTAACTAGTGGTGACCAGTCTACAAATGCAAAAAAACATATATAAGTCAGCACTTGTTGGGATGGAATTCTTAAAGGCCAGCAAGGCCAATGGCTAAGGAGGTAAAAAGAAACAAACATAGCCATTAAAATATGGTACCAGTACATTATCATTTACTCTTCCATTCAAATATTTTGCCGACTTTCCATCTCTCTTTTGTGTTTTCTACTTTTAAACCTACACTTTCTGTTCTTCTTATTCTTCTTTCCCATCCCCTACTTTTTCATGTCTCCATCTTTATGGTAGAGGTTGCCAAATGGTGATCTTGGACCATCCGTTGTCTGCCAGTTCTCTCAACAGAACTAAAGAAAATGTCATTGCGTTCATCTTTATTTTCACCAAACTGATTCTTCATAGGACCTTAAAATATACTTTCAAAGTTTCCTGGACAGTTATGAGATTGTATTTTAGTAAATAACAAGTCTATGTGAGAAACTAACTGCGGGGAAGACCAAATGGAGCCATGTAATTGTCATAATTGCATTTTTTTTTTAAAGGTGTATTTTTTGCAGTCTAAATTGTACTTTGTCCATTATCATGTTTAGTTATTCAAAAAACAACATAAAAAAATATGTAATGAATGTGGATGTAGCAGAGGACAAGCATGTTTGTTCTGGTTGGATCTTGTAGACCCATCTACAACACTAAGGAATCTACAGTGAATATGTTTAAACAGCCCAGACAGCCCCTCACCCCCAGGCCGTGTGTTTGACCAACAACCTATTCATACAAGGAGTTGACAGCTTAAATCATTATATAGGAACAAATCTGCCCAGTGCGGGTCATGGAACTGCAGAAAATTCACTGCTTCTTCAGACTATCATCACCTCCTGGGACAATGTGCTAACATTATCGTACACTAACGGGCAGCCATGACAGCTATGTAATTACTAACCTTGAAAGGAATCTGGAGCAATCAATAATCGTGGAGACAACGGCTTCCTTCACAAAGAAGCGCAAGATTCTACTCTACTATAGAAGCCTTCTGTAGACCTAGTAATTATTGGGCAAATATATATGAATACAACCTTCTTAATCTGTGCACATTGAGTATTAAACTCATTCAACAAATAAAAACTCATAACTGTCAAGGAAGATCTGAAAAGTACATTTAAGGTCCTGTGAAGAATCAGTCTGGTGAACATAAAGATTAATGTAGCGTGAAAGCCAAGGCATTGTATGGAAAAGGCACGATCTGATATCAAAGAATGGCTCGACGGAGTACTTTAAAAAGCACTAAAGGGCTGCAATTAAAGTGATTTCTGTAGGATTTCAAAAGGAACCGTCATCAGAAAACCTGCCGGGATTAAGTACAAAAATATGAGTTTATATCCAGTTGCACACAGTATTTTTATTCTTAACAGCTGAATATATAAAAAATAAAATGTAATGCGTTCCGACGCTCGGTTTGGCTTTTTATGCTGTGCAATGTGCTCAGATGTAGCACATAACTGGGAGTTGTTTTTTTTTTTTTTAATTGGGCTGAGATCAATACTTTATTTAAGTTTCCATGTTCTTACCTTATATGCTGCTTATATCAGACACACACATTACACGGAGTCATTCTATACACACACAGATTTATTTTATTTAAAAATAAAACTTGTTTTCCACACCCCCAGAGCTGCTTACATAGGCACAGTGTACCAACCAATAGAAACACTGTATTTGGGTACGGATTTTAACACTTTAGTAACCTTCAAGCCAGCAGCAGCTCAACGCAGAGATCTACACAGTAGTGTCTGCTCTTCCTGTTTCCTTCTACAGGGGAACTACACATCCCATGAATCCTTCCTGCACAAACTGCCGCCATTGATTTTTACAATGTGATTGGCCAAAACAAATTATGAATTGTATGCACATTTTAGCATGGATATCAACTCACAAAAGCTGCTGCTTGCAAACGCAAGAGATTTAGCAAACATCAGAGTTTGTTAATATTTATTTTGCATACACTGCTGATTCTTCATCAGATGCATAAATAATCCAGGAAACTTAGATATGCCTTTAAAGATATATGGATGATTCCTTGTTTTTAATATTAAAAAAAATGGCCTAAGTGTTTGTTTGTATATCTAAACATAATTTTATCGACAAGTGCTTAAAAGCTCTGTTTTTACTTACTCAAATTTTCCAGACAGTTCCTGCAAAGGTCTGCCCCCTCATCTCATGCATACAATGTTTCTAATCGGTAGGAGATGTACTAGCACTTACAGACTGTCTGAGCAGCATTTCAAAAAAAAATGTTGTAAACAGTCTTTCATTGGCTAGTACATCTATTCCCAATAGAAACGTTGCATGCATGAGCTATGGGGCAGACCTTTGCAGGGACTGTTTGAAACAGAGATTTTAAGCACTTGTTGATAAAATGATGTTTAGGTCTGCAAACAAATACTTAGGTAGTTACATTAATATTAAAAAACACTTCCACATATCTATAATTACAGCAAGACAACCTTGAAAGTGGCACATTTGTACAACCCAATAGCAGCTTTATAAGCCATGGGTATAAACATATTTAGAATTTTTAAAGATTCGGTTTAAGAGTACTGGAATCCATTTTGTGTTTGTTCAACACTTTTTCACAACTGGATCGTGGGGGTGTGCTTTTTTGATTATCAGTGGAGGGAGCGGTGGGCAAGAAATACCTTTGTTAGATAATTGGATAATGTTAAAATTTACACCACAACCCCACTTACTGGCCCAGAAAAAAGGCATTTTATCAATGGACACAACCACAGCTCCAGGATTCAATAGAGGCATCAATATTTATTATTTCTGATTAAAAACTAACTTTATGATTTTTTCATGCTTAATTATGCTTTTTTTCCCCACATTCTATAATAGAGCTTTAAACCAGACATGTCCTTACGTGACCTTTTTATCACCGCCCAGTCTATCAATTAAAAGGCTTTAATAACTGTAAACAATCCAATTAACAATACACATCACACAGTTTAAGAAACTCGTTAAAACATGCTATAATCTAAAATTAGAGCAAATAATATTAATATTTCATTATAATGGCTCAGTAAAAACCTGATTGCAATCACATTTCAGTATTATTCGGAGAGCGCTCGGCCCCCAGATTTCCAATTAAATAGAGATTGTGGGAGTTTTAGGATGCAAATTCCTCTTTTATACAACAGATTGCTGCATTAGGATTTTACATATCCGGAAAAAAAAGGGTTTTATACAGAGAATGGGTTTAATACAATCTGTGGTTTTGGAATCCTGCTCCACCAGACCACACCACAACCCAGACTTATTACCACGAGGTGCTCTCCAACCGGGGGCCTTGTTTCCATCCTAAATACTCTTAAATTTAAGACAAAGCCCTTTATAGGTTAAACAGATCAGAGTCTATCCTCTTAAGTGTTGCAGAGTTAGGGAAAAATGCCGTAAGTGCTTAATTGTGCCAACCACCGCGTGCCCGTGATTTCCATTGCTCAAGGTTATAGTCGGCAAATTTAAATGAACAAACTATAATGCAAAGTACACATAAAAACAGTAATTTAATGACTTATGAGAATCATTAGGGCCCATCTGATCTGCTCATTCTATCTACCTAAATCTTGCTTTAATTAAGCATTGATGCAGTTATATGTTTATCCCAGACATGCTTTTATTTCTTAAAGGGATATTTAAGATTTCTGGATGTTACCAGGTATATAAGGTCCCTGTGTATCTATTTACTTATATATACTTTACTAGTAAATTGCCCGTCAAAAAGACGCTATAATTTTTTAATTTTTCTCTCCCTCCGCCCCCTTTCCCTCCCCTGTGTCTTTCACCCCCTCCCCTGTGTCTTTTTCTCCCCCTCCCCTGTGTCTATTTCTCCCTCTCCCCTCCCCTGTGTCTTTCAAAACCCCTCTCCCCTCCTCTGTGTCTCTCCCCCCCTCTCCCCTCCCGTGTCTCCTCCCCCCCTCTCCCCTCCCGTGTCTCCTCCCCCCTCTCCTGTGTCTTCTGTCCGTACAGAGCTGCGTACATGGAGCGTTACACACTTACCATAATTATTATAGTTGATTTTATTAAGACGTCCTTATAAGCTCGGATTTTAGGCAGTACAAACAAATAGCCCTTGTATGGGTTTGCCATCTGCAGCTTATGAAGACACAGACTCTGTAGTACTCACGGTGCTGTGTCTCATACCAACCAATCATTGACTATCTCTTGGAAACATGCAGAGACGTGGTTCCTGATAGGCTAGGACACTACACTGCACTGCACATCCAAGCATACAGAATCTATGTCTGCATATACTGCACAGGGCAGACCCATTCATGGACTATTTGTAAGATTTTAGGCAATGAAAAGAAGTGCTTATAAGCTCTGTTAATACAATAAAATACATAAAAGTAAACAGACACACAGATATATTATATACTTTGTAAAATCCAGGAACCTTCTATATCCATGTAACTGTGTGTGACTCACTGTTCCACTCTTTGTATAGTACTTGCGCACATTACCCCTACATTTGCCTCCTTCCAACTACAAATCATGACCTCTTTTTCTTGCATTCCTCTTTTTCTGGAAGCTACTTCTGTCATGAACTTTATGACATTTTTAATCTCAATTATGTCCTATCATTCCTCTCCCTTCTGCATCAAGTATAAAAATACCACTGAACTTCTTCTCCACACATTAAAAAATCTAGGGGGGATTTGTACCCCTCGTCCCCCCCAGTTCCTACGCCCATAAGGCCACGGAGAGTCGGACATTTTACTTTAAGATACACATATTAAAGGGACATGGAACACAATTATTTTTTTCATGCATATAAAATAGCAGCTTTAAACATTATCAATGACCTTTGCATGAAAAATATTAAGAAAAACCTCAGCAGGAAGCCGTGCAAATAAATCACCATAGAAAGTCCATATTAAAGGGACAGTATGGCGGTAAGACAATTCATGTACCTTTAACAGTATAAGTTGCATCTAGCATAAAGTAAGCTGCACTGGCACAGTTATACTAAGTTATGACTTATTACGTCCCTTTCATTCCATCTGCTGGCTCTAGGTGGCTGCCATGTTGTCCTCTCTCCTTTTACCCATCTCCCAGAGTGTATCTGCTGAAAGGGAGCAGGTAGCAATCTCCATATTGCATATTCTAATGCAAACAGCACAGCCATTAGCTTCCTGTTAGTCCATGTGATGGTATTGCTTCTAGTACAAGAGTCAACTGCAATGCTCAGACTTCCAGACTTTGAGGATTTCCCTGCTGCATACAGGTGAGACTATCACTTCTTCTGTCATCCTGATTGACTCCCCTGTGCACAGAAAGGAAATCCTCAAATCCAGGCCTGTGTGGCTCCCCAGGACTGAAATTGCCCACCCCTGATCTAGAGTATTATTACATTTTCACAGTTGGGGTGAAAAGAACCAAAACACGTCCAGCTGGTACAGAATAAAGATAATGATTTAATTTAGTGTTTGTGGCTGTTATCATTTATGCCACTGGGCATGCTTTCCTTCATCATCCTCCATTGAGATAGTCAATTGCCTTAGATAATGAGACTTGGAGAAAAGGGTTGTGGTATAAATACATTATGTGTAAAACTACCCAACTGTCAAGCTCAATTACTTTATTTATTCATTTCTATATTACAAAGCATGACATGTACATGTTTATATCTTCCATATCTGTACAATGTAATCGCGTCTAGCCTAAGGACTATTTTCTTAAGTAAATCTATCTCCGATCCTTTAAACGTTCCCAACTGACCTGCTGTTTAACTCCAGATTAAATCTCTGCTTCTATTTCCAACTTGTTTATGTGTCTTAACGTTTTCCTCGGGGATGGAAATTTTTCAAGGCTTTAAACTATAAAAAAATATGGGGATTTACTTTTTATTAGAAGACTAGTCACTTGCTCGTCAAAAATGACGGCATAATATTATGTTAAAAATGGTGTCTTCTGTCTGTGCGCCCTCTCTGTGTACTCTCTCTCGGCGCCCTCACTCACTCCCCTCGGCGCCCTCACTCACTCCCCTCGGCGCCCTCACTCACTCCCCTCGGCGCCCTCACTCACTCCCCTCGGCGCCCTCTCTCACTCCCCTCGGCGCCCTCTCTCACTCCCCTCGGCGCCCTCTCTCACTCCCCTCGGCGCCCTCTCTCACTCCCCTCGGCGCCCTCTCTCACTCCCCTCGGCGCCCTCTCTCACTCCCCTCGGCGCCCTCTCTCACTCCCCTCTGCGCCCTCTCTCACTCCCTCTGCGCCCTCTCTCACTCCCTCTGCGCCCTCTCTCACTCCCTCTGCGCCCTCTCTCACTCCCTCTGCGCCCTCTCTCACTCCCTCTCTCCCCTCCATTTTGATGATGATGATGATGATGATGATGATGATGATGATGATGATAATAATGCAAACAGGGGTTGCACTGGAAAGGGGTTTGTCAAAACACGTACTAATTGGGAGGGGAGCATATATATCTGACCGGGGCTTGGGCATCACACACATCATGTAAGCCCCTAATGCCTCTCACAAGACCAAACACAAATGTACAATCAAGTCTTTATTTCAGACCTAGACACTACAGCATTGTTTGTGTCCCTTTAACGTTTTTAAACCCAAGTGGATAATACCAAATGGGTCTTTGGCCTAAATTGGATTGACTTATATTTGTTTGTATTTCTTACCAAAATAATATAGCTTGGCATTCTCAGATGGCCATAACTGTGTGCAATATTAAGAAGTCAAACTACCAACAAACTAATATCTCACCAACAATCAAACCCATGAGCTCTTCTTGAAGCCTGGGCTTTGCCAATCATATGATAACCCATGGGACTTATGTACCAAGACATCTCCAAGAGTCTGCCAAAATTGTAGTGGACCTGGCCTTATGTTATAAGTCATGAGGCACCTAATAATGATCCTTACATAAATAATCATGTATTTAATAAACTATTATAAAGTACTTAATAATGCATCAAATGTTTTTACAAAGTCCAAATTAAATAAACACAGACTTTAATTAACTTCTGCATTCAGTTAAACCTTAGTAGCAGCAGACATTTGCCCTTGTTCCATCAGGTTTAGAAAAGTGAATTCTTATAAAATCTCCACTTGTGCTGCTGTTAATAGCCACTTGGCAATCAAACTTAATAGAAGAGTAAACCCCAGTAAAAAAAAAAAAAATACCCCCCTTAATATACAGGTAGATTATTAGTCCAATATAGAATCTCCCATGACAGAAGCAGAATGGGCAAAAGAA
>CM050169.1:32862869-32870369 GCA_027410445.1 Discoglossus pictus | reverse complement strand
GAGTACGAAATGCGGAAATAGAGAAAGAGATGCGGAAAGAAAGTAAGAGATGTGGAAAGAGAGTACAAGATGTGGAAAGAGAGTACAAGATGTGGAAAGAGAGTACAAGATGTGGAAAGAGAGTGAAGAGATATTGATAGAGAGTTATATGATGTGGAAGTAGAGTACAAGATGTGGAAATAGAGTACAAGATGTGGAAATAGAGTACAAGATGTGGAAATAGAGTACAAGATGTGGAAATAGAGTACAAGATGTGGAAAGAGAGTGAAGAGATATGGATAGAGAGTATGAGATGTGGAAAGAGAGTACGAGATATGGATAGAGAGTATGAGATGTGGAAAGAGAGTGAAGAGATATGGATAGAGAGTAAGAGATCTGGAAAGAGAGTGAAGAGATATGGATAGAGAGTACGAGATGTGGAAAGAGAGTACGAAACGCAGGAAATAGAGTAAGAGATGCGGAAAGAAAGTAAGAGATGTGGAAAGAGAGTAAGAGATGTGGAAAGAGAGTACAAGATGTGGAAATAGAGTACAAGATGTGGAAATAGAGTACAAGATGTGGAAATAGAGTACAAGATGTGGAAAGAGAGTGAAGAGATATGGATAGAGAGTATGAGATGTGGAAAGAGAGTACGAGATATGGATAGAGAGTATGAGATGTGGAAAGAGAGTGAAGAGATATGGAAAGAGAGTAAGAGATGTGGAATAGAAAGTAAGAGATGGGGGAAGAAAGTAAGAGATATGGATAGAGAGTAAGAGATGTGGATAGAGAGACGGGAGAAAAGATGTGGTGTTATAGAGAAGAGACCGATGGAGAACTTGTGAGGAGAAAGAGAGAGAGAGAGAGAGAGAGAGAGAGAGAGAGAAGACATGGTGAAAGAGAGAGGGAGGAAGAGATGTGGTGAGAGAGAGAAAAGAGACAGATGGAGAAGATATGTGGAAAGAGAAGAGTGAGAGAGAAGAGACATGAACGAGAAAGAAGAGAAAGAGAAAAAGAAGGGATGTGGTGAGAGCGAACAGAAAGAGAAAAGTTGTAGAGACAGAGATGAGGAAAAGAGGGAGAGGTGGAACAGATGAAGAGAGAGATGAAAAGGAGACAGAAAGGGAGAAGAGATTTAAACGGGAGGGAGAAGACAGAGAGAAAAAATGTTGAGAAAAAGAGAGAAGAAATGTGGGAGAGAAATGAGACAGAGGGGGAGAAGAGATGTAGAGAGAGAGAGAGAGAGGAAGAAAGCGATAAAGTGAGAAAAAGATAGCAAAAAAGAAAGGGGAATAGAGTCAGAGATAAATAAAGAAATGAGCACGGGGAGGGAGAGGATGGAGTGTGAAATACTATGCAGATAACAATAAATCAATATTTAAGTTCCCAGCATTATTTTACTTCTCCTGGTCTTGTGTAGACAGATTTCCTTCCCAGACATTTCCATTCCTATCACTGGCCTGTTTTACGCCCCCCTCAGAAACAACTGCAGTACAGTCAGCAGAGAGATAGAGCGGGCGACGTGAAACAAGTATTTACATGAATACAGATGGGGACAGGGTGAGAGGCATCTGCATGTACTGGGAATAATGAGGCAGGAGCTAAATACACTGCAGCCATCTCTGCACTAAAACACCGTCTCAGAGAGGGCTTCTAGTTGTCACGGTAACTTTGAAGACAGAATTTACGTCAAATTGGATTTATTGGGGAAATGAACTCGAAGGTTATTTCCTACCACTCAACAGAAAGGAAATACAGGCTATCACTAACAACGCATACATCATTCATATTTATAGTGCATACTGTCATTAAGTCCCCACGGGATACATTTAATTTACAGTTGCTGATACTACATACACGTTGCAGCATGTATACGGCTACGGTGTCTATAAATTGAATTGCCCTGCTCAAAAACGAATTAACACCTCATTTTCGGTGGGTAAAGATATCCATAGCATGACATAAAAAAGCATTTTGCAACAATACAAATATTCACTAATCTGAGAATTCGCAATAATATAGTGAAATGGGTTCTATATGTAAATGGCATATAATTACGTGTTTATGGTGCAGATTATGTCACATTTATCTCATGGGTGCTTTAAAAATAATAGGAGCAATAATAATTACTGTGAATATTATTAGCATAATCATAATAATCAAAAATTTTTAGTAATAGAGATAATAATCATGTTGGAGAGTTTATGTGTTTCCTACCCGAACAATATTATATTTTACTAGAATACAATATAAATTAATGTGTATCTTTTTATATTGATACAATATCATACAGGACGTAATTGGCGACATTTAACCAGATCTCTCAATCAAAAATGAAATTACAGGAATAATTAGAGCATCAACATGGCAAAACACAGTGGAGCAGATAAGACAACATTAAAGCTTACCAGTTATGTACCAGCGTTGACTGGTCAACCATCTGCCTCTTCTGGGATTGTAGCTTCCAATCCTCCTCCCACCCCCCCCCAAAAAAAAAAAAGATAATGCCACAAACCAGAATAGACGAATGGACCGGTTCTTTTAGGAATATTTAAGCCTCCAGTGCCCAGCACAAGTCAAGTAGGTCATTTGAAGGTTGCACCGGGGCCTCTTTGGTGCCTGTCCATCCCAGATTCATTCACAGCTGTATGAAGGCACTGAGCCCTTGACAATGCCAGCTCGCATGATGAAAGAGGCAAAAGTAGTTTTCTAGCAGTCGAAAGCCTTAGAATTGTTGCCATGGAAATAAATGTGAGGAGGGGAGGGGGCCGGCGGATGACAAAAGAGGCTTCTAAACAGAGACTGTGCTGAAGGAAAAGAGAGCTCTGCCTGTAATTTCACAGAGGATGAGTTGACAAAAAAAAAAAGGTTTTACTTCAGAGCTGTGCAGACTCACGTAATAAAACAGTTGTACTATTATATATTAGGGTCAGAGCACAAGGATTTTATAAACTTGTAATATGCAAGCCAGACATGGTGCGAAAAAGGACATGTTTTTGGATTTTTTTTACTTTTCTAGTTATTTGGCTCAACTATTTTTCTTGTAAACCCCAACACAGTGTTGTGCTGGTGCAGCAAGTGCAAAGAACTGGGGCCCACTGCCACTGGCAATAGCCCTGAGTAAAGGGTGGCACGTCCTTCGCGCGCAGCAGCAGGGCACCGAGAACTGCGCTCTAGTGACGCTTCAGTGCATCCCAGGCTTCTGGGTCTCTCACTCCTCTAAGTGTCTGTGACTCTCTCACACTGCCCTCTTCTACTCCTCTCTGTGCAAGTCTCCTGTCTCTCTCTCACACAATATATATATATATATATATATATATATAAGCACTCTACCTCTGCTGCTATATTGCCCCCTCTCCGTCTCTCGGTCACTGTCTGCCCAGCTAGCTGTCTCTCCTTCCTCCCGCTCTGTATAGCGAGGTAGAGTGCTTGCTTATATATAGTACATGCTTTTTTAGGATGTACTATTTCACAGGAAGAGTGGTGGATACATTATAAGCCTTCTTGCCGAAGTGGTAGTATCACATATATAGTTGTGAGTGTACGAGTTGTTGCTAACGCTTGCAGGCTCCTGCAGCGAGCCGCGGCCCTCGCATAGCGAGGGCCGTGGGCGAGGGCCTCAGTTGCTGGCATGGAGCGGCGAAGGAGCTCCTTGCCAGCAACTGCGACCCTCACAAACTTTACGTTGCAACGCAAAAAACACATTAAAGACACATTACCACACATTACGACCTCGCAAAAATCGGGCGCAACTCGCAAACATGACAAAACTAAAAAAACAATAAATACACACAGCACATACATAAAAAGCTTACCTACAGCAAGAGGAAGCATCCAGGACCTCAAAAAACAACTTACACCTTCAGTTAACTAAAAATAAAAGAGTTTAGACACTAAAAATAAATAAATCGCTAAGCGAGAGAAAAAATGGCCGCCGAACAAAACGAAAACGAGGCTACAGCACTCTAAACACGCAAAACACCACAAGAAACTCGCAAAACACCACAAACGACTTACGGATATTCCGCTAAGACGCATACCACACATTACCCGCCATTTTACGCCAATGCGGAAGTACACAACTACGCTAACAGTTTGGTCTCGCGCACGCACACTATTACACTGCACACATTCATCACGCTTACACAGCAGCTCCACACCACTAATGCTGTAGCAACATCAAAACACATTGCAGCTCTTCAACACAATGCTTCAAAATAGGTAAAGTATATTCATGTATTAATTGTATTATATATTTTAGTAGTAGACACAAAACACCATTAGCTACCTTACAATTTCATTGCCGTCATTTTTTGACGAGCAATTCGCTAGTTTTATATAATAAGTGTCCCTTCCCCTTTCTGGTATTGCTACATTGTTGTGGTGAAGGGGCTTGTGTACCACATTGAAGCTGTGAGCTATATCATGTAGGGTGACCCAAGATGGGCAGGTCATAGCATGGAGGTCAGACAAATTGTAGTCCACTGGAGAAGGAACTGGCAATCCACTCCTATATCTTTGCTATGAAAACCTTATGGATTAGCACACCCAGACAGAATATGAGCCTGGCGAGCTGTGGTCCATAGGGTCCTGGAGAGTTGGACACGACAGAACAACAACAAAGAACTCTTCAGATCTCTTTACTGAACATGCTCCATTCTTGTCTAACAGCAACTTTTGTAACACCTTTTCCCCTGCATGGAATGAGCAAATCAGAAGAAAAGTAAAGAAACAGTGTACTAAAGAAAATGTGTTTACAGATGTTGTTCCTTTAATAAATACATTACCAGTATTAGTAGATTCCAAATATATATATATATACACATATATATATGTATATATATATATATATATATATATATATATATATATATATATATATATATATATATACACACACACACACACAGTATATGGGCTTCGGACTTGAAAAAGAGAGGTGCGCTCTCGAAAGCTAGTCATGAAAACTATGCATATGTTTGTCCAATAAAAAAAGGTATCACTACATACTGCATTACTCTTATTATTAATATATACACACACATACACACACACACACACACAGATGAATCAGTGATGTTGCAAAAGGAAGCCTGATCAAATGCTTCCTCCTCTCCCTTCCTTTTACTTTTACAGTGTGGATCCTCTGGGATGTTTTTATTCCCCATGAACCTCAGTCTCTGAATGTGAAATCTCCCTCTGAAAATCAAATATTTGAATCTGGTTTCTTTTTCAGGTAACTTTTGGCTGAGTTTAAAACAAATTATCAACATTTTATGCTGTAATACATTGGGTATTTAATTTTAATAAAGAGTAAAAAATAAAACATTACAGTCCTTTTAAGCAACACCAATATATATGTTTCTACAAGGACAACTTACTTTTTTTTTTTATAAATTCCGAATCCACGTACTTTGAATGTTATATATAAATAATTATAAATCTGAGTAACTGATTCACTGGTCAGCAGGGAAATAAAATCTTGATTAACCAAATCATATAAGACTAAATGTAGTGTTTTGTCCCCAAAATAATGGAGATCCACAGATATATATGATTACACATCAATACCCAAAGATTACCACTAGCTAGCAACTTATTTTACATTTATAAAAAGAAAACAAATCACATTTTATTATTGCGGTTATTAATGGGTAAACATAAAATAGTGTTTTCTGTCAAGTAAAAAGCTGTGAAGTAACACATTAATATTGAAGTAGGCGCTTTTGATGTTGTCTGCACCCTAATGATGACTCATACATATAATAGCATCACTCAGACACTATTACATAGATTATCCATTGTCTCTTAGCAACAACGCAGGTCCACAACACCGTCCAGGGGGGTAACCAAACTGGGTACCCCTCCCCCAGCTCACTAAGACCTGACTAAGACCTTTTTCTGTGCATTCATCCATCAAAACACCAAAGCACTGTCCCGAGGGAGGTACCCAACGCTGCTTTACTAAACCTGAAGGATAGTGGTCTCAGTTTAAATTACAAAATTATTAATGGTTATATAAAATAAAGCAGCAGATGATGTATGACCTGCTGATCTTAATTAGTCCTTAAATGTGCAAAAGGTCAAAGATCAAGTGGGATGAATTTATGGTATTAAATCAAAATTCAGAAACAGTCACCAAAATCTATTTATACTCATATGTGCATGAGAAAAATGCAGGCGCTATAAAGGTGATGGAGTATTGCTCCAGAGCGGAGGAAGAAAAGGTTGTTCTTTTTTAAATTTGCCTCTTAATATTGTTAGTCCAAACTTAATACTGCAACTTAATACTGCAATACTCCGGAGTAGCCGTGCTAGTCCAGTGACGCAGATGCAAAAAACACACTACATAAGAGGGACATAAAGAAGCACTCTTTTAAAAAACTGTTTACAAGATGGTTAAAGGTATATGCAAGTGAGCTGGGTTATGCATGCATCTGATAGAGGGGAATTAGTAGTGTATGATTCAGTTTATTTGCATGCACTATGTTTTTTTCGCTTTGCATTAAAAAAAAAAAAAAAAAAACTGTTGCAGATGATGTTTATACTTATTATTTTTTTAAATGTACCCTGTCTATGTGAGCATGCTCAGTTTTGCAGCCAATCAGCAATGCTGTATGCAGCCAACTAGATGAGTCTGCTACACTGGGTCCTTAAAGGACCATAAATCGACATAAGTAAAAATGCTTGAGCGGTTACACGGTTGTTCTTTAGACATATATCCTCTCCTTGATAAGGTGATGGGGCAAATCACTGGGGCTGAGAGAGGTGATGGGGCAAATCACTGGGGCTGGAAGTAGTATCACCTGGGATGTATATAAAAACAATCAGTGAAGGCAGGGACACAGACCTTGTTCTGGGTATTACAGAAATCTAAAGGAAAGCTGCAGCTCAATTCACAGACCAAAAAAGAAACAATATTTTTTTGCTGGGATTTTCAGGGGGTATCACCATTGATAGAAAACAGTTTGCAAATGCAAGAAATTCAGCAAACTTTAGGGTGACTGTTTAAATGTTTATTTTGGTATTTTTTCAAGCAAACAACTTTTTTTCATACACTACTAATTCTTCTCTATCAGATGCATTCATAATACAGCTCACCTGCATATACATTTAACTACCGGTTAAAAATACAGAACACTCTTAAAAGGGATACTGTAGAATTCATACAACAGGGTTTTAATTTCTTTATTTAGTTACCTGATTATCAATAAGAACACTATTCCAAGAAAATACATTCATTGTAGATTTTAAAATTACATTTGAACTTTAGCAGATCTTCTTAACTCACTAAGTGCTCAAGGGTAAGAGTATGTGCTCAGAAGGCAGACCTAATATATTTTGTATTACTTGTGAGACAAGAAAGACTCCTAAGAGGTGATGGAGAAAGGTATAGCTCCAAAAATATGAAATACTAAAATTCAAAGTATTAAAAGCTACATTGAATATTTTTTGGATATTTTTTGTTTTGTTTTTCTAATCAGTTATTAAATAACAAATAAAATTCTGATGCACTACAAT
>CM050169.1:32802869-32860369 GCA_027410445.1 Discoglossus pictus | reverse complement strand
GAGCTCTATGGAGAAAGCCCTTACTGTCACATGCCGCCAGAGAGGGTCCTGACAGTGTTGCAAAGCTGTATTTCCAATATGTGAGTTTCAAGCTTAAGTAGGTTTTTCGTACAGGAAATGATGTGTATAATATGTTATATAAAAACAAATATTCCCATCTACTTTAATATATCTGGTGACAGAAGTCATATTCCTTTCCTCAACTCCCCATTTTAAATTTACTCCCGCTAAACCGTCATAACCGGCACTATCCGGAGTTCGGGAAAAAAAAATGCTAACTTTTTTTCTAATTATTTTTTTCTGGGCCTACATGGCCCAGTTTAGGTGCTAATGCCTTTTTAAAGGCGTTTTGAGGGGGTTTGAGGTTTTTAAGGGTCGTTTAGACCCATACATTCGGGGACTCGCGATTAACCGGAAACTACACGTATCCGGCAAAAGGGAGTCCCCGTAGGTACCAGATAACGGGAAGTTTACGGTAGTTGTCGGACTGCAAGATTGTGTGTAACGTTTGCAAAATAGCGAGTTGCGCATGCGCGCAGCTCTTTGGAAGGCCCGCAATGGGCGCCAAAGGGGGAGAGAGGAGGGAAGGAGAGAGAGAAGGAGAGGGAGGGAGAGAGAAGGAGAGGGAGGGAGAGAGAAGGAGAGGGAGGGAGAGAAAGTGTGAGAAGGAGAGGGAGAGAAGGGGGGAGAGAGAGACAGCGAGAGAGAAAAGAAGAGAAAAGGAGAGAGAGAGAGAAGAGAGAGAGAAAAGGAGACAGAGAGAGAGAGAGAGAAAAGGAGAGGGAGAGAGAGAGAGAGAAAAGGAGAGGGAGAGAGAGAGAGAGAGAGAGAGAGAGTCAGAGAGAGGAGAGGGGGGAGAGAGGGAGAAGGAGAGAGTGAGGAGGAGAGGGAGAGAGAGAGAGAGAGAAAAGGAGAGGGAGAGAGAGAGAGAGAGAAAAGGAGAGGGAGAGAGAGAGAGAGAGAGAAAAGGAGAGGGAGAGAGAGAGAGAAAAGGAGAGGGAGAGAGAGAGAGAAAAGGAGAGGGAGAGAGAGAGAGAAAAGGAGAGAGAGAGAGAAAAGGAGAGAGAGAGAGAAAAGGAGAGGGAGAGAGAGAGAGAGAGAAAAGGAGAGGGAGAGAGAGAGAGAGAGAAAAGGAGAGGGAGAGAGAGAGAGAGAGAGAAAAGGAGAGGGAGAGAGAGAGAGAAAAGGAGAGGGAGAGAGAGAGAGAAAAGGAGAGGGAGAGAGAGAGAGAAAAGGAGAGGGAGAGAGAGAGAGAGAAAAGGAGAGGGAGAGAGAGAGAGAGAGAAAAGGAGAGGGAGAGAGAGAGAGAGGAGAGGGAGAGAGAGAGAGAGAAAAAGGAGAGGGAGAGAGAGAGAGAGACAAGGAGAGGGAGAGAGAGAGAGAGAGAGAAAAGAAGAGGGAGAGAGAGAGAGAGAGAAAATGAGAGGGAGAGAGAGAGAGAGAGAGAGAGAGAAAAGGAGAGGGAGAGAGAGAGAGAAAAGGAGAGGGAGAGAGAGAGAGAGAGAGAGAGAAAAGGAGAGGGAGAGAGAGAGAGAGAAAAGGAGAGGGAGAGAGAGAAAAAAGGAGAGGGAGAGAGAGAAAAAAGGAGAGGGAGAGAGAGAAAAAAGGAGAGGGAGAAAGAGAAAAAAGGATAGGGAGAGAGAAAAGGAGAGGGAGAGAGAAAAGGAGAGGGAGAGAGAAAAGGAGAGGGAGAGAGAAAAGGAGAGGGAGAGAGAAAAGGAGAGGGAGAGAGAAAAGGAGAGGGAGAGAGAGAGAGAAAAGGAGAGGGAGAGAGAGAGAGAAAAGGAGAGGGAGAGAGAGAAAAGGAGAGGGAGAAAGAGAAAAGGAGAAGGAGAGAGAAAAGGAGAGAGAGAGAAAAGGAGTGGGGGAGAGAGAAAAGGAGAGGGGGAGAGAGAGAGACACACACACACAATTTGTAAGACAATATTATGCCTTCATTTTTGACGGGCCTTTTCTCTCTCTCTCTCCCTCCCTCTCCTTTTTTCTCTCTCTCTACCTCTCCTTTTCTCTCTCTCTCTCCCTCTCCTTTTCTCTCTCTCTCTCCCTCTCCTTTTCTCTCTCTCTCTCCCTCTCCCCCCTTCTCTCCCTCTCCTTCTCACACTTTCTCTCCCTCCCCCTCCTTCTAGTAGAATATATTAGGTGTAGAGCATGAATTTACCATCCAAGTCTTTATGTAAGTATATTAAAAATATATCAGTTAAAATGTCCTTGGAAACCATTTTTTTTTTTGAAGAAGAAGATTTTCCTAAAGCAGGCTTTGAGTGTTCATTTAAAGGCACAAACATCACATATTTATCTACTGTGCACTTAAAAGAGCAGATTTTAGAACCTTTTTTGCATGAAGAATAAGCCGCAGAAAGCTTAAATAACTGAAGAGTAATCCCTCTGCAAACTGCATTTACAGCAATGTTACGACATCCCCCTGACAGACTAATCTGGGAGAGTTTGCAGAGTTATGGAGCTCTATGGAGAAAGCCCTTACTGTCACATGCCGCCAGAGAGGGTCCTGACAGTGTTGCAAAGCTGTATTTCCAATATGTGAGTTTCAAGCTTAAGTAGGTTTTTCGTACAGGAAATGATGTGTATAATATGTTATATAAAAACAAATATTCCCATCTACTTTAATATATCTGGTGACAGAAGTCATATTCCTTTGTGTAATATGAAAGTAAAAACATATATGAAGAATCCAAGTTCGGACTCATTTTCTCACGCATGTTTA
Organism: Discoglossus pictus; assembly: GCA_027410445.1. Taxonomy (NCBI): domain Eukaryota; kingdom Metazoa; phylum Chordata; class Amphibia; order Anura; family Alytidae; genus Discoglossus; species Discoglossus pictus. The sequence continues at coordinate 32,857,647 of CM050169.1, read as the reverse complement.
TATATTTATGGTGGCGTGTGTCAGCCACAAATATTTAATGTTTATACGAAAGGCAGGAAGTCATCTCAAGGCTAAAAGTCAGTTCATCTTCAACCCATTATACATGTATTAACATTTACACTACTACTCAAACAGAGCTCATTGCGAGAAAGAGTTAATTAGAATAATTATAATGTATGGTCACATCAAGCTTGTTTAGGGGTCACTGAACAGGATACCAGGTTATAGATCTCCATTTTGAAGCCGTAACTATGGTTACCAGGCTGTGTGTAATTTCAGGCCTTGTGTCCTTGGGTGTGAATGTTTAAAGAACAATTGTAGCTCAAGAAAAAGACACTTGTTAGTCAAGTATGCACCAAATTAAATTATTATCAGCAGTGTAAGACATGGAAATATAACATTATTTGTGAAAATCTGATTTTTTTAAGGCTATTTATGAGTAGAGGAATCCATTTTGTGGTTGTTACATCACATCCTGAAAGCTGGATGATGGTGGGGGGTGTTTGTAGTTATCAATAGAGGGGTGGGGAGGATGGACCAGGCAGCAGCTCAGAGCCTTTGTTTGATAGCTAGATAAGAAAGAAATTGACACCACGTCCTTCCCCCTCACTGGCCACGAAGCAGGACATTGAGAGGAGAGGTGTGGTTGCATTGAATGATGCACACACACAACTTGTTTGTTTTCACACCTGATATTTTCCACATAAAACACAATATAGCATTTAGATGACCTTTTTATGTGGTCACCTCTTGCTTGAGTCCGTTCTTGATGGCTGAGCCAGTCCATTAAATGTCTGCTTGTGCTGCAATGACAGCAGCCTAGAGTACCCCAAAATCATGGTGAGGTTAGGTCTGCAATGACAGCAGCCTAGAGTACCCCAAAATCATGGTGAGGTTTGGTCTGCAATGACAGCAGCCTAGAGTACCCCAAAATTATGGTGAGGTTTGGTCTGCAATGACAGCAGCCTAGAGTACCCCAAAATCATGGTGAGGTTAGGTCTGCAATGACAGCAGCCTAGAGTACCCCAAAATCATGGTGAGGTTAGGTCTGCAATGACAGCAGCCTAGAGTACCCCCAAATCATGGGGAGGTTAGGTCTGCAATGACAGCAGCCTAGAGTACCCCAAAATCATGGGGAGGTTAGGTCTGCAACGACAGCAGCCTAGAGTACCCCAAAATCATGGTGAGGTTAGGTCTGCAATGACAGCAGCCTAGAGTACCCCAAAATCATGGTGAGGTTAGGTCTGCAATGACAGCAGCCTAGAGTACCCCAAAATCATGGGGAGGTTAGGTCTGCAATGACAGCAGCCTAGAGTACCCCAAAATTATGGTGAGGTTAGGTCAGGAAGGATTTTTAACACCTCACCTTAGCGATACTCATTGAAACTTATTATGAAGGTAGAGGTAATTCAAGAACCTTGCAAACTTCTGCTATTGGCTTCCCCTATAGAGTAATATCGGATAATTTAGTACAAATAAGAGTTTAGGTAAAAAGTAGTAAAAACGCTACTCAGTGGGAAGACACTTATCTGCCTAAATGCCAGTAAATCAGAGGTGGGGGAAATAGTCTTCTTAATCTTCAGCATATATATTGATGTTGGATCCAAATGCTTTAATCCGCTAGATAGATATGAAAGTCTGTAATATATAGAAGGGCGGGAGAGGAGAGCAAAATGTACAACTGAAAGCATGAAAACACTATTTATTATATATTTATGATCTTCCTGTATGACCTTCAGTACTTCTGAAGAAGTCCTGTCAGTATGAAACACGTAGGAGCCTGTTCTGTCATTATATCATGTGAGTAATGCCTGCGCGATGCCTACTGCACAGGCGTTGCTCACATCTACTTGCTGGCACAAGCAGAGGGAATCTGGCAACTGCAGGCTGCACATGCACAGTTGCGCAGACTCCTGCGCAATGCGCGGCATAACTGCGCTACTTTGCATGCACGGCATTACTACGCTACTGCACATGCATGCCGTAACTGCACTATTGCTGTGTTACAGCAGCAGCGAGAGGGAGGGAGGAATAGAGGGAGGGGAGCAGAGACTGATAAAATTAACCCGTATTAGAGTAGAAAATAAATTGTGTATTAACTTTAAAAAATAATTTTTGACCCATATTGTTTTAATTTAATAAATAGCATAAAAAGCATGTATCTATTGTGATATGGTTAATATACAGCTCACTGTGTCTTTACTTTACATATCTTGTAACCTGGGAGTGTTTAATAATTAAGCTTGAAAATGTAGGTACTTTAGTATAAAGTTAGCTAAGAATGTCCTCCCTCCGTGGAAATAAGAATAATGACAGACGCTTCAGCACATAATATTATGATGATTTAACCATGGGCATGTTTTTCCTATTTATCACCCACACTACGGGGTTTGTGGGAACTTGTGCTTAAAATACCTAGCTTTCAAGCTCAATTATTTAACTCTTTTGCTCATTTTAGTAATAGGCAATGGGAAGGTGTCTCGGATACCCTAAAATATTTTTTAGTCAAGTTCTTAAAAAAAAAAAAACAGCAAAAATACAAATTCAGTGTGAATTGATTGCTTAAGGGAACATCCATCTCAGTTTATTTGCTTGAGATATTATGATGTCAATGTTAAATATTAAAACTAGTCATTAGTGACATCTGCTGGTCTAATAGAGCATTGCATTAAAAGCAAATCTTAATATTTTATTTTAAATCCTTGTATACACAGTCGTATTTCACTCAATATATAGACAAACCTGAAAAAGAGTATTATATTTGAATGAAAAAAAATATTTATTTAGATAGGATTCAGATTTTAAAGAGATTTCCCGGCAAGAAGAGCTGCAGTCTCAAAAACGATTCACAAAGCCCTGCTTAGGTTAAAGTAACACAGCGGTGTGATATCATTTAAAAATATAGGTAATAACAAGCACTTTATCAATTAAATGGTTATTTAAAATTGTATTTTCCTACAAGTAAACTAACATTACATTTTGCTATTCTGGGCTGTCAGTCAGCCTTTCTGATCCAACCATAACCCAAGATTCAGAAAGTTTGTTATTGAGAGATTAATGCCATTAAGGTCACTTTTCAATTCTTCTTCTTCTTGATCTCTCTGCTGCCTTTGACACCGTCGACCATCCACTTCTACTCCATATCCTCTTCTCCCTCAGTATTCGAGACACTGCTCTCTCGTGGTTCTCATCATACCTACAAAATCGATCATTCAGTTTCTCCTTCTCTGACAACTCCTCTTCTCCTCACCCCTTGTCTGTGGGTGTACCCCAAGGATCAGTCCTAGGCCCCCTCCTCTTCTCCATCTACACATCATCACTTGGTACCCTAATAAACTCTTTTGGGCTTCATTATCATCTCTATGCAGATGACACCCAAATCTTCCTCTCCGCACCAGATCTATCCCCCTCTCTTCTAACACACGTCTCCAACTGCCTCTCTAGTATATCCTCTTGGATGTCCACCCACCATCTCAAACTCAGCATGTCTAAAACTGAACTCCTAATCTTCCCTCCCTCTCCCACAGCGTCAATTTCTCACATCTCTCTCACTGTCAACACAGACATCATCACCCCCTCCTCCCAAACCCGTTGTCTTGGAGTTCTACTGGACCCCGCCTTGTCTTTCATCCCTCACATACAATCACTAACTAAATTTTGTCTTCTCCATCTAAAAAACATCTCCAGAATTCGTCACTATTTTACACAAGACACAACTAAAATCCTAATACACTATCTCATCATCTCTCGACTAGACTACTGCAACTCGCTTCTTGTTGGCCTCCCCACCACCCGACTATCTCCACTTCAATCCATTATGAATGCCTCTGCTAGACTCATCTTCCGTACACAACATTCAGTCTCAGCATCACCTCCCTGTCAATCACTCCACTGGCTTCCCTTAGCCTCCAGAAATTTTTTTAAAATCATGACGCTAACTTACAAAGCCCTCAACAATAACGCTCCTCCTTACATCTCTGCTCTCATCTCCAAATACTCCCCCAACCGCCCTCTTTGTTCTGCTAATGACCTTCTTCTTTCTACAACTCATGTCTACTCCTCTCTTTTCTCGTGCTGCCCCTATTCTCTGGAACTCCTTGCCTTGCTCCACCAGATTATTCTCTTGCCTCAAACCATTTAAAACCGCACTTAAAATGCATCTCTTTAAAGAAGCGTATCACCTTCCACCCTAACACGCTTATCACCCCTCTCTCCCTCTCTTACCACTCACTATCCCTTAGATTGTAAGTCTGCAAGTTTCTATCCTAAGTACTTTGGGAATTCACCATGGACATCTGATTCCTACCTCAAAGCCCGGGGCCTCCTTGCTTTATCTATATATTAATTTGTATTTATCTTTGTCTGAACTTAACTTATGTAAAGCGATACGGAATATGTTGGCGCTTTATAAATGAACTATAATAATAATAATAATAATAATAATAATAAAATACTGAACCACATAATAAAGACTAGTTGCTTATAAAAGTTAAAATGTACAGTAAAGTGTGTGCCTATTTGTTTTGCTTTCTAAAAAATATTGCCCAATATTAAGTTTTGTTATTCAAAAGTACATTTTGAAAAGAAAACACATTTTTACTCATTTTTACCTAACTTCCACAAAAGGTTGGCATATTAATAACTAATTACCGTTGTTCAGTCCTTCAGTCGTGTCTGACTCTCTGTGATCATTTGGATTTTATTATGCTTTAAGAATTCTCCTTTTACATTTCCATTTATTTTCTCCAATTAGGATGTCAGGCTTACCGGTCCATAACTCACCAGATTCTGCCCTACTTATTGTAAAAAATGTTTATATGTTTGGTAACAATGAAGAGAGTATGAATGTCATTTATAGTCAGTCACTCTGATTATATTTTCGATTTATTGATCTATATTTGTATTGATGATCATTCAGAGAAATGGTGTAGTGGGTAAAAGCATCTTCTTTAGAACTGTAAGTTGCGGGTTCAAATTCCAGACCTTTACTTTTCTACAATAATACATTTTTAAGTTCAAATATTTAATTAATAACATCTAAATGCTCATATGTAACTCATTTAAAAAAACTATTAAACTAATATAGGAAATCTAACATGTATTTTTACTCAATCTGAACAGGGTAGTACAGCTCCATATGCATTCTCCTCATGCAAGAAAAAACACTAACTTAAATTGCTCATAATTCAATTACCTTAGGAGCAACTTTATAAAGGAAAACACATTTTCAACATACTTCTCACCCTTTATCTGATGGTGCATAAGCTGGCTTCAGTTTCCCTTTAACGATGCTGAATTATGTATGCTACATGAGTTACCTCCAATAAAGTCCATCCCTGTTTTAGGAAATGTGAGGTTACTTGCCCTGATTTTTTAGAGCTTACCGAAATTAAAGCTAAGACCTTCGCTAGAGATCTACCAAATACAGGGGCGCAAGATGACAATTAGAGTTAAGTCTTACAGCTGTAGCACAGAGCACTAATCTTTTCCAATATCCCCAGTCATTTAATCTAGATTCACAACAGAGGCAGTGAATAGCGCAGTTCATTTCAGGAAGACACTAAGAATAAATTAAATGGCTCTGCCAGTGCTTTAAAAATAAAACACGTTAAGAGTCCAAATTAAAATGTCAATTATATGTACATAAATTCCAGAGCAGGAATCATTGCGAAGCGTGTTGGTCTGGACGTTTGCCATGCTAATTCTATTACATGGACATCTGGGTGGATTTATTGTTAATCACTTTTAAGGAGCCTGTCCTCCGATAGACATAACGCAGAGATATAAAATTAACAGCAGATAGACCAGTAGTCCCATCTTATCTTCCTATTCCATCTAATTAAATTGATTATCTTAATAAATCACCAAATGGTGTTACCGCATATGTATGCTTATTTTTTACTATACTTTTTCATGTTACTTGTAAATCTTCATCTTTCCAACTTCAAATCATGACCTCTTGTTTTGTTACTCCCCTCCGTGGACAAACCTAGCTAGATACTGAAAACACAAGCACCTGGGACATGGCCTCAGATGGCAGTGTAACTTCACTAGACAAAACACTTATTCATGGACTTATAAATAAGATTGACTAATGCCAGGAACAAGTTGACATGGAGGTCATTGGCCTTGTTGCCCCATTATAATCAATGTCTTAATAAAAAAAAGTCGAGCTGAGAAATGCAAGAGGAGGCACCTCAAAAGTAAAAGGTGGGGGTTCAGTCTGAGGCAACAAACATAAATATGGTACACTTGCCACAGAATGGGCAAGTGGCTGGAGAGTACTGGAAATAAGCCAGGTACGCTCTTGTGCTCAGTGTGCCATGGACCACTCTCCAACTCATGAATCTGGTCGGTCGTGGAACCAAAACAGATCACTGGACATAGTATATTTATCAAAATTCCAACTTGATTGACCTTTTAAAGGGCCAGTCAGAGGATACTCTATACCCCAACCTGGTCGTAGGGAACAAAAACTGTAATAGAACTTAAAAACAAAAGAAGTGTAAATTAACCCAGATAGTGGGCTACCAAGCAGAGTACTCCATCACTGGGAGATAAACTCATATATCCTCCCAGTGGACAATATCAGGTGGTACTCTTCCCACATACGAAACTGGACCAGTGCCCAGAACATGGCCTTGCATGACAATGCAACCTCATCAACGTGGCTGATGCCAGGAGCAGGTTGAATAGGAGGTCCCTGGCCCAATTATTACCTTGGGACAGTCAGAACTGCAGATGTGAAACTTTTCAGAGGGCAAGTATAACCATGGTTATGTCATTCATATATTTTTTTTTTTTTTTAAAGAACAAACATTTTTCCTTGCCATTATTTAGTTTCAAATAAACTAACTTTTGTTCTTATTGCCCTATAATGACAGTAGTCTCTCCTTCTAAGGAACCATTGTACATTATGTTAGAAGGTTCTGGGACTCATGTTTGCCACCTGAGCACACCAAGTCATCATTATCCCCTTTAGTTAGATGGATAGTATCCTCTGGCTGCTTAATCTTCCACAATACCTTTCAGAGCAGTGGTACTGGAAGGGGATTATAGACCAGAGAGAAATTCCTTTGAGCTCTGTAAGCATTACTATGAAATTCATAGAATATGCTGAAGCTGAATTTTGCCCCTTTGATATCAAATATATACTTACTCCTACCTTCTAAATATCCCACTATTGGGAGATAATTACTCTTTCCAGGACCCCTCCCAGAATGCTCTCTTTTAGAAGGAATGTCGCACAGTTAAACGCAAAACCTATTTCTCAATAGGTGTCCGACTCTCTGTGACCTCACCAGGGACATCTTTATGTCCATGGTCATGCTGATCAAATTGGTTTTCATGGCAGAGATACTGGAGTGGGTTGCCAGATCCTTCTCCAGTGGGACCCAGCATTATTATTATTATCTTCATTTGTAATGCGCCAACATATTCCACATCGCTATACAGGGGTTAAGTAAAAAGGCAGAAACAAAATTAACACATTAAAAAAAATGGAGGGCTAGTCGTTGAGCTTAAAATCAAATATGCATAGTGCACAAGACTGAAAACTCGCAAACTTAAACTCTTAAGGCATAAAGCTCCTAGTATTCATAGGTGGTCTCCCATACAAGTACTGACCAGGCCCAACGCTGCTTGGCTTCAAGGTGGTGTGACCTCTTGTTTCCCTAACTGGAATCGAATTGCAGCGATGAACGTCCCGAATCCTTACCACTGGACCACCAGGGAACCCAGGGTAAGGGTACAGATAGGTTAAACTTACTCTCAGCATTTATCTGCATTATGATATCTCAACATGCCAGACAACCCCATTGACTTGAATAGAAATGAGATTGTTCACTTAACCCCTTAAGAAAAACATAAAATCATAGGGAGTGCATTTTAATTCATCTATATCTCCTTAGTTATGAGCATTACCAGCTACACTCTCCAATTACTGGTGTACTTGTGAACGCCTTAATAAAAAGATTAACTCCTATGCTGTATGTATTCCACCATGAGCTCCACCTGAGCTAATAAGAATATAAAACTATATAAATTGTAACATCCAAGTCTAGCAGCTTCTTTCTTAAATAACAAGGTGCTGATATTTTTACCTAGTTACATGGCCTTGCATGACAATGCAACCTCATCAACGTGGCTGATGCCAGGATCAGGTTGACTAGGAGGTCCCTGGCCCAATTATTACCTTGGGTCAGTCAGAACTGCAGATGTGAAACTTTTCAGAGGGCAAGTATAACCATGATTATGTCATTCATAGAATTTTTTTTTTTAAAGAACAAACATTTTTCCTTGTCATTATTTAGTTTCAAATAAACTAACTTTTGTTCTTATTGCCCTATAATGACAGTAGTCTCTCCTTCTAAGGAACCATTGCACATTATGTTAGAAGGTTCTGGGACTCATAGGGAGTGCATTTTAATTCATCTATATCTCCTTAGTTATGAGCATTACCAGCTACACTCTCCAATTACTGGTGTACTTGTGAACGCCTTAATAAAAAGATTAACTCCTATGCTGTATGTATTCCACCATGAGCTCCACCTGAGCTAATAAGAATATAAAACTATATAAATTGTAACATCCAAGTCTAGCAGCTTCTTTCTTAAATAACAAGGTGCTGATATTTTTACCTAGTTCCATGAAAAAAAAAAACTTAATTTACTTTTATATGAAAGGTCACACCCATGAGAAGACTATTTATCTATATTAAAGCCATGGAACTTGTCTAATATGCCCGTTGCTGCTCCATGTTTGGGAACAGCACATTTACTAACTGGCACTTAGAATTCTGAGCTCTGATATCTAATTAACTCAACAGATCAAGAGCCAATTAATCTACAGATGCAGTGTTAAACTGTGCCACATATTTTCTTCTGTGTTCTTCAGCAGCTCCCACCACCTAACATAGCAATAAAAGTGTGAATATAATTTTACAACTAGATAACTGCAAATTCAGGTCTGCACCTAATAAAATGTACAGGTCTTTCTATCTCTTCCCCTCTCAGATTCCTCTTTCAATTCTCACAACCACTTTATCATCTTTACATATTCCTCATTTTACTCACACTTTTGCCATCACACTTCCACAATTAAAACATATATGTACATGTATATGATAATTACTTCCTGGTGTAAAAAAGTAAAATTTTAGCTGTCATACAATTATCTATGTGTTCCTAATGTAATGGAATTAGCTGTGCAGAGCCACATTGGCTGCATATTTCTCATGTTATAGGGACTCGTTAGGCAATTTATTTTTTTATTTTATAGAAAATGTTTTTGCTAGGTGACTTAAATATTTGATTATCCAATACAACATTCATAGAAAATGTACACTTATTTCTAAGGAGTGCCCAAAGTAATACATTCTCATATTCCGGAACCTCTCCCTTGATTCTTGTTCTGTCTCATGTGAGGTGTTATGTTTCACAGCTGTGGTCTAAAACCACACCCACATGCAGGGGTGTAGGAACTAGGGGGGACAAATCCTTCCCAGATTAAATGAATAGGGGGGAACAAAAAATAGCAAAATTAAACTTAATAATGCATTACCAAATTTGGCCACTAGAGGAGGAATATGTATTTCCCACGAAAGCTTTGACCCATAATATATATATATATATATATATATATAATGTATAACTATGTTCAAACAACATCATTCCTTAACACACTTTGTAAACAGGTATATGTAAGGCATAAAGCCTATGTATGTAATGTGTTAATTTGATCTAACAAGACACAAGTACTCTATTTTAACGTTATCGTTACCCAAAAAAATATTTTGGGCAAGCCATTTATATAAATGCACAGTTCTTAATTTTACTATCATACATTTATAATAAAGATGGTGTTGTATATTGCTATGAAAAAAATAATGTTTTTTTTTTTCTTCTAAGTTTAAACAACTCACACTAAATCAACACAAAAATAGCTGCTTGCTTTGGCCCTCATTCAATTGCGATTTGGCCAATTGAATAGGGCTCTAAATAAGCACATAGCATATTTTTTTAAAGAAGTTTTTAGTTAGGGAAAACCTTGCTTTTGGATAGATGCTTGCTAACTAAAAACTTCTTTAAAAAAATATTTTATGTGCTTATTTAGACACCTATTCAATTGGCCAAATCGCAATTGAATGAGGGCCTTTGTCTGTAGATGGACGACAAACTTGGAAGCCTTGCCTTGTGTTTGTCAAACCAACGATTTATGTTTGCTTAGCTTGTTGAATATTTAGATCACTGTAGTTTAACCTTTTGAGTGACAGGGGTTCAGAGACTTTTTAGGATCCCAGAGGCCATGCACATGTTCACAAATGTTTACGATTATCATTTTGCAGTATCTTCACATTTTCCCATGCTGCCCACTGGTACCAATACCACATACAGGTAAGAATAATTGATTATGATAGTTAAAATGGAAATGCTGTTTTCTAATTTCTAAAAACAAATTCCTCATCATCCACTGTATTTATTCAAAAGATCACACAGAAAAACAAACTGACCATAGTGGCCCTTTAACAAAGTCCATGGGCCATAAATAACCACAGGGTGTATGTAGCTAGAGAGATGAGGAATAAGTAGAGATGGTACAGTGGTAGTGACAATGGAAAGAGGAAGTTTAAAAGGAGAAGAGATAGACAAACGTGTACATCTTATTATTTCTAAATATGAGATTTGCCTTACATGGAAATAAAATATATGGAGTGCAAATAGATCATGTCATGTCAATACAAACTGAGCCCCCCTAGAACGTCCTGTGAGACACGTGGTCGGCACAGCAGAGTCTCTAAAATAAAGGAGGACAAAGACAAAACTTAAAACATTCCCTAAAAATATTTTAGGTTCATGGCTAACACAGCGGTTAATGTTGTTAGTTTGTTACATACTTCACAAGCTAGTGCCAGTTTTCTTGAATTACAGTGGTCCCTTAAGACATTTAACCACATCAAGAAAAGGTAAAAAAAAGAGCAGAGCAAACTGCTGGCCAGTCTCACATTTAATGTAAGTTGTATAAACAACAGAGCGCTAACTTGTCAAAGTTTAATATAGGAACAAATGACAAATTACTGATGTCATAACAAAAGATACCACAAGATATCTAGGCTAAATGCATATTGACCCATGTCATGTCTTAATGTCCATATATGAGTACTGCTTCATTCATAGTCTAAGATGACGTAGTCTTAATCAGAAATTAAAATGCATTGCCTTGTTTGATAATATGACTCCATTGTCACATAGTTTATTCCACTTCAAGTAAGGACTTCTGAATCTCAGAGTGGAAGGACAAGCCCTTTATTTTATTCATTAAAATTCCTACACAAAGAACCAACAACCTTTCCTGTAGAAATGTCTTAGTGATCACTTATCATAGTTATTTTTATTAATCTATGAGGACCCGACCATGTTCTCCATAGTTCCTGGAAGTTATATTCTGTGGACGTAAACTGGTTGCATCATAACTCTGAAGATGTTTTTTTTTTATTGTGAAGAAAACAACAAATAAGACAAAATAACAGAAAAAGGTCAATGTGCATACCTATTCATCCCCCTAAAGGCAATACTTTGTAGAGCCACCTTTTGCGGCAATCACAGCTCCAAGTCGATTTGCATAAGTCTCTATGAGCTTGCCACATCTTACCACTGGGATTTTTGCCCATTCCTGCTCCAGCTCCTTCAAGTTCCACGGTTTGTGCTTGTGAACAGAAATCTTTAAGTCTGACCATTGGATTGAGGTTTGGATTTGACTAGGCCATTCCAACACATTTACATGTTTCCCCTTAAACCACTCAAGTGTTGCTTTAGCAGTGTGTTTGTGGTCATTGTCCTGCTGGAAGGTGAACCTCCATCCTAGCCTCAAATCACGCACAGAGTGGTACAGGTTTTGCTCAAGGATATCCCTGTATTTAGCACCATCCATCTTTCCCTCAACTCTGACCAGTTTCCCGGCTGCTGAATGGTGTTCTTTGGATGATATGATGCGTTGGGTTTGCGCCAGACATAGCATTTTCTTTGATGGCTGAAAAGTTACATTTTAGTCTCATCAGACCGAAGCACCTTCCTCCATACATATTGGGAGTCTCCCACATGCCTTTTAAAAAAACTCAAAACGTGCCATTTTGTTTTTTGATGAAAGTAATGGCTTTCTTCTGGCCACTATTGTCGTCCTATGTACAGATACTCCAGTCTCTGCTGTGGAGCTCTGCAGCTCCTCCAGGGTTACCTTGGGTCTCTGTGCTGCCTCTCTGATTAATGCCCTCCTTGCCCGGTCCGTGAGTTTTGGTGGGCAGCCGTCTCTGTGCAGGTTTCGGTTGTGCCATGTTCTTTCCATTTGGTTATGATAGATTTGATGGTGCGCCTGGGGATCATCAAAGATTTGGATATTTTTTTATAACCTAACCCTGATTTGTACTTCTCAACAACATTGTCCCTTACTTGTTTGGATAGTTCCTTGGTCTTCATGGCAGTGTTTGGTTAGTTGTGCCTCTTGCTTAGGTGTTACAGCCTCTGAGGCCTTTCAAAAAAGGTGTGTATATATAATGACAGATCATGTGACACTTAGATTGCACACAGGTGGACATCATTTCACTAATTATGTGACTTGAAGATAATTTGTTGCACCAGAGCTTTTTATGGGCTTCATAACAAAGGGGGTGAATACATAATCCTGTTTTCTATTTCTAAAAAATTGTTTTACGAATATATTTTTCTCATTTCACTTCACAAAATTAGACTATTGTGTTCTGATCCATCACATAACATTCAGATTAACAAAACATTGAACTTAAGGCTGTAATGTAACAAAATAGGTAAAAAGTCAAGGGGGTGAGTACCTTTGCAAGCAAAAGCTACACAAGAAGATAATAGAGGAAGAAGATATCAAAGATGCAAACTGTGAGGGACAAAATTATATATATTTCACTAATTAGTTTTTATAAAAATATAGAAGAAATACATTTTGATTCAAATTTAGCTTGGGTGATGGAGTGGAAAAAACACATATATATATATATACACATATATATATACACATACATACACATATATACACATACACAGTGGATATACAAAGACTACACACCCCTGTTAAAATGTCAGGTTTCTGTGCTGTAAAAAAAAATGAGACAAAGATAAATCATTTCAGAACTTTTTCCACCTTCAATGTGACCTATAAACTGTACAACTCAATTGAAAAAGAAACTGAAATCTTTTAGGTAGAGGGAAGAAAAAATATAAAAATAAAATAATATGGTTGCATAAGTATACACACCCTTAAACTAATAATTTGTTGAAGCACCTTTTGATTTTATTACAGCACTCAGTCTTTTTGGGTATGAGTCTATCAGCATGGCACATTTTGACTTAGCAAGATTTGCCCACTCTTCTTTGCAAACACACTCCAAATCTGTCAGATTGCGAGGGCATCTCCTGTGCACAGCCCTCTTCAGATCACCCCACAGATTTTCAATCGGATTCAGGTCTTGGCTCTGGCTGGGCCATTCCAAAACTTTAATCTTCCTCTGGTGAAGCCATTCCTTTGTTGATTTGGATGTATGCTTTGGATGTATGCTTTGGGTCGTTGTCATGCTGAAAGATGAAGTTCCTCTTCATGTTCAGCTTTCTAGCAGAAGCCTGAAGGTTTTGTGCCAATATTGACTGGTATTTGGAACTCTTCATAATTCCCTCTATCTTAACTAAGGCTTAACCCAGTTCCAGCTGAAGCAAAACAGCCCCAAAGCATGATGCTGCCACCACCATGCTTCACTGTGGGTATGGTGTTCTTTTGGTGATGTGCAGTGTTGTTTTTGCGCCAATCATATCTTTTGGAATTATGGCCAAAAATTTCAACCTTGGTTTCATCAGACCATAACACCTTTTCCCACATGCTTTTGGGAGACTTCAGACTTTTTGCAAAATGTAGCCTGGCTTGGATGTTTTTCTTCGTAAGAAAAGGCTTTCTGCCATGAAGACCAAGGCTTCGTAAGAAAAGGTTGTGGTGCCCAAGTTATCTACACTATATGTCACCATTTCTACAATAAGTGATAAATAACGGGCCATTGTTCATGTAGACAAGAATAGTCAGCATGGTCATTGATGGTAGGGAAGGGGGTACTTATGTGAGTAGGGCGTCATGGAATGGCACCCCACGCTGAAAGCCAATTATATCATGTGTGGAAACGTTTGCCATCATGAGAGGAAGGAACAGAGTGTCTAGAAAGTGAGATATTTCACCCTCATAGAAGCAAGTTGCCCAATACTGACCTAATGTTTAATGCAGATATATAGGGAAAGTCATGCCCTAGAAAACTAAGGCCATGATCTGTTGCACTGCCAATAGTCCATAATATAATGTATTATGGTATCCCCCTCAACACCTAACCTTTAACAGTCCTAGCCAAAACTCATCAAGTAACTGGTTAGTTAATTAGTAATGAAAATGTTGTATGCTGTAGTATTTATTTCAATAAAATACTTTTAATTTCAAAAAATAATAATAATAATTACGTAACAAAAATGTAATAAATGAAAAAAAACGCTAGTGCTAGTACATTGTGAGCAATGTCCAATCTTTAATGTCTATTTGTATTTCTCAAATATCAAACATGTCCCAACTTCGAGATCTAAGATAGAACATTATCATTTCTCGTAGAGACATTCATGGTGACAGCTCATTACCAAGATCAACATCCTTCCTGAAAATCATCTCAGACCTCAGCAAACTGAGAAAGACATAAATGTTTATGTACGCGTGAACAATTTCTTATCTATAGGGAGCGATTGCCTTCCAGTTAGAACATCACACTTGATGGGTTTGTAGAAATAGGAATGTAAGCTTCCAAAAGGTTTTATCATCAAAAATGTATAAAAATAGTATAAAGCACAGCTTAGAAAATCAAACTAAATTCTGAATTCTCATTTAGAAAGTGAAATAAATAAATAAAACATTTGGACCATTAAATGTTCTTTGAAAAAATGGTAGATATAAGCACTAACTTTCCAGAATATGTGGTAAAACAAATTATAAGGATCCAGAAAGAATTTGGGTCATAATAATGAAGTAATAGATCCCTTGGAGATGTTAAATCTTAGTACAGATTACACCAAGCATTTATACAATTATTACCAAGACCTTCACAAGTCTAGTAGAGGAGACATTAATAGTTGTGGCTGGCAACATCAGTTCGGTGATTATAACTATGATGAGTTTTCACTCTCAAGTATTTTATAGGCGTTTGTGCATATAGGTAGTTTTATAGGAGCCCGGAAAGAAGCCGGAATTTATAAGGTTCTTCTAGTTTCCAATTTTAGTATACATTGCCCTCCCTCCTGTATATGAGACAGAATAGAGTGAAGTAGGAATATGCAATTGTCATATTTGAGCATAGTTTACTATTTTTCAGACAAAATATATTCAGTGGTGGGAAGGGAATGGTCTGCTTTTTTAGAGGACAGAGCAGTGGTCACAGTAGAAGGGCATGTGGCCATGCAATATACAGTGCCATGCAAAAGTATTAACTTTTTACCTATTTTGTTACATTACAGCCTTAATTTCAATGTTTTGTTAATCTGAATTTTATGTGATGATCAGAACACAATAGTCTAAGTTGGTGAAGTGAAATGAGAAAAATATATACATAAAACTATTTTTAGAAATAGAAAACAGGAAATTGGCATGTGCGTATGTATTCACCCCCTTTGTTATGAAGCCCATAAAAAAGCTCTGGTGCAACCAGTTACCTTCAGGAGTCACATAATTAGTGAAATGTCGTCCTATGATGTCCACCTGTGTGCAATCTAACTGTCACATGATCTGTCATTACATATACACACCTTATTTGAAAGTGCTGAGAGGCTACAAGACCTAAGCAAGAGGCACCACTAACCAAACACTGCCATGAAGACCAAGGAACTCTCCAAACAAGTAAGGGACAATGTTGTTGAGAAGTACAAGCCAGGGTTAGGTTATAAAAAATATCCAGATCTTTGATGATCCCCAGGAGCACCTTCAAATATATCATAACCAAATGCAAAGAACATGGCACAACAGCAAACCTGCCAAGAGATGGCTGCCCACCAAAACTCACGTACCGGGGAAGGAGGGCATTAATCAGAGAGGCAGCACAGAGACCTAAGGTAATCCTGGAGGAGCTGCAGAGCTCCACAGCAGAGACTGGAGTATCTGTACATAGGACGACAATAAGCCGTACGCTCCAAAGAGTTGGGCTTTATGGCAGAGTGGCCAGAAGAAACCATTACTTACAGCAAAAAACAAAATGGCACGTTTTGAGTTTGCGAAAAGGCATGTGGGAGACTCCCAATATGTATGGAGGAAGGTGCTCTGGTCTGATGAGACTAAAATTTAACTTTTAGGCCATCAAAGAAGACGCTATGTCTGGCGCAAACCCAACACATCACCCAAAGAACACCATCCCCACAGTGAAACATGGTGGTGGCAGCATTATGCTATGGGGATGTTTTTCAGCAGCCGAGACTGGGAAACTGGTCAGAGTTGAGGGAAAGATGGATGAAGCATACAGGGATATTCATAGAGACTTGGAGCTGTGATTGCCGCAAAAGGTGGCTCTACAAAATATTGACTTTAGGGTGGTGAATAGTTATGCACATTAACTTTTTCTGTTATTTTGTCCTATTTGTGGTTTGCTTTACAATAATAATTTAAAAAAAAAACATCTTCAAAGTTGAGGGCATGTTCTGTAAATTAAATGATGCAAATACTCAAACAATCAATGTTAATTTCAGGTTGTGAGGCAATAAAACACGAAAAAAATCCAAGGGGGGTGAATACTTTTGCAAGGCACTGTATCATAAAATATTTAAAAAATGTAAATATTCAATGTTAAAGCTTGAGGTATCAAGATTTCCTACAGAAACATAGGAGCCGATTATAGATAACTACGAATAGGCTCATGTAGTCTGTACTATTCTATCTACCTATAGCTCTGGCTTCCTAAATCTTCAGAATAGGCTTATTCATATCTCAGGCATGTTTGAAATATTTTCTATACTTGTCCAGCCCTGCCAAAAAAAACAATGTATTTTCCAGGAATATTTAGCTACCTGTAAAATGTTTAAATGTAGATATTCGTTATGGCTCATAAGTACAACTATGTTAATTATTAGGTCAATATGTTTGATAATTAAAGTACATCCACTCCCAATGTGTTTGCTATTTAAATACCTGCCATGTCATTACAATGTGGTGCACACCCAGTAGATTTTCCTGTTTACACCTGTTTGTTAAATACAACAAGTTTATTTTTATACATGGTGCTATGTAAAAGTTTTTGCTCATAAGAAAAGAAGGATCTTAATAAGATAGTAGCGTTTATGGTTCCAGAAATTAAAGAAATAAAAAGTAAACATATAAATATATAAATAATGGATTGGTATTAAAAAATATATATTTTATATAACAGAATTGAAAATGTAATATCTTACAAAAAAAGTTAAATGAAAAGGTCCTCCTACTCTCCTTATGGCTTTATCTCACATTATATCTCTCATATTTGTTGTTCAGTCATTAAGTCATGTCCGACCCTCTGTGACCATATGGATCGCATCACTCCTGGCACATCTGTCTGTGTTTTTGGTTGTGCTTATCCATAAGGTGTTCTTGACAAAGATACTGGAGTGGGTTACCAGTTTCTTCTCCAGTGGACCATCATTTGTCTGACCTCTCTGCTATGACCTGCCTATCTTGGGTGACTCTACATGATACAGCTCACAGCTTCATTGAGGTACACAAGCCCCTTCACTATGACAAGGTAGTGATCCACAACATAATTTCTCATAGTAAGGGGTGATAAAGCACAAGCCCAGACCCAATTAGTAGATCTGTACAGGTAGAACAAAATAATTATAAAAAGTAAACTTAAGCTAATGTTAGCTGGACAATGGTTAACAAGTGATAAGTAATCAGACTTCTTAATCTCCACAGCATCCAGCAGTTAAAAGAAATCCACTTCAGTTCATTTATCCATACATTTTTAAAGAGCAAAAATAACTCCCTAACTTTGTGAATATTTCAGTGCTAAACATCAGTATAAATAATGTGTGTCCCCATTGTAATAAAAGAACAAGTGAGGTAATATGTATATAAAAAAAATCTTTCCTTTTAGCATCAACTTGGATGTGTTTCTCCTCCCATACATTGCAATGTAAAATCTCAATGATAAAATATGGTCTATGAACATTTCAACAGTTCTCTGATTGTTCTATATCCATTTTCAGAATTTCATATCAAATCCCATCATTAGTGCTAAAAGGGAATCTTTGGGCAATTATGTTTATTTTTATCTAATTATTTAACTAGATTAATTAATGTTATTCTCCTGAAAGGGCCACTTAATTCAGCACATTTTGGACAACATTGCTGTAAAGGTCTCCTAAAAGCATGTTGAAATACTTTTAGAAATTTTGAAAGAAGTGCATCTTTCACTGAGAAATCGATACAATAAAGTCTGTGTTTACCTGTGTCACAGACTGCCCACTTCCAGACCCGCAGCTACAGCAAAAGAGAACATTTGTTACCCTTACAAAATCAATCTGTGCAGAGCATGGAATACTGAAATCACCTCAACTGGTCAGTTATGGGTTAACTATTCAGTGCAACCCAGAGGAAAAACTGCTATCAATTACAGTCCTCGCCACACGCTCAGCTATCTGGTATTACTCATGCAATAGTCAGTTTGCTGGGTACACTGCGTTTGTAAACAGACTTAAACCTTTATATATTTTAGCTGTTATTAGTGTAATATAAATAGATAATTTTAACATATAATATTGTGCTCTTTCACACCATGAACAGCACTTTAAGGTAAATGGCCCTTTAATATAAATTATTATATAAAATGTAGGTACTTTTAAGAAGCCCTCAGAGCAACAGATTCCTATTTTCTAGACCCTCCTATTCCTTCCGTGTCTCTCTCCCTCATGAGTGCTGCCATGTTACAGCTGTGACCTAAAGTCACACCCACATGGGAGATGCTTTACACTACCAATGCCTCATGCTGGTAACAAGCAGACAGTGACATGCTGCTTGTTTGAGCAGCATGAGACACTTGTAGTATTAAGCCCTCCCTTGTGGATGTGGAAGAATGAAAGACATCTTAGATCCTTCAAGCTCATGATCATTGCAGAAACTGAAAAAACATTAACAGGCCATCTGCAAAAAGAACTTGAAACCTTTTTAGTAATAAAATGTTAGACTCACTTCTTATCCATCATGGGTCTGGTTACTTTTAAAGCCATGTGTAAGAGGGAGGTTAACCAAATGGTGATCATAGAAATGTAAACAAAAGTATAAGCAATTAGATGAGTTAGAAACACAATATGCTAATTTAGTGACTCAAGACAGATATCATCAATATGTCAACAAGACAGATACATTATTAGATAGTAAATTGAGGGCAACTTAAATGTCTAATCCTATTACTCATATAAAACTGAGCATGTTATCCAACTAATATAAACCTTACCTTTCAGCATTTTTCTGTCAAATTGTATGACCAAGTAAGGAAAAATCTAAATTCACCAATGGAAGCAGAAGAAATAAAGAAGCAAAACAAAAAAACTGAAAATTGGCAAGTCACCAGGACCAGATAGCTATACAACAAGTTTTTATAATAATTTTTTTTTTTTTTTTAAATCACTGCCCAAGTATTACTTCCACTTTTTAAGACCCTACAATTACATCTTGCAAGGAAATTATATTCCAGAAGAAATGCAACTAGCGCTTTATATCTGTTATACTGAATACAGATCAATATCTTCCCCTGTTAATTCATACTGATCAAGTGGGCTTTATCTTGAAAGGACAAGCACTGGACAAAATTAGAAGAGTATTACATTTATTAAGGGTAGCAGAAGAAACAAAAACACTAACTTTCTTACTAGCACTAGATATAGAAAATAAACCCTGAAATAAACTGGATAAAGGAGACCAGCAGTTCAGCTAAGGGGGGCAGGTTCTTGAGTATTATCTGGCCCAGGTTATACAAAGGCCTAATAGAAATGAGGTTATCTTGGATTTAGTCATCACAAATAATATTGATATAGTATCAAACGTTGAAAAAGGGCAGCCTTTGGGAAACAGTGATCACAACACAGTCTCATTGGAGATTGAAATAATAAAAAAAAAACTGTAAGGGGCCAACAAAAACTCGTAATTTTAAAAGGGCAGATTGTACGGTCTAAGGGCAGCAATACAACGTATAGACTGGGACAGAGAACTGGCAGGTAAAAACACTGACCATAAATGGACATTTAAATCCTTACTAAATATACATACTTATCACCATATACCATGTGGGAATAAAAGTGGAAGGAGTAAATCACATTCAATGTGACTTAACAATGATTTAAAGATCAAGATACGGAGTATAAAACAGGCATTTAAATTATACAACAAGAGGGGACAGAGACTGCTTTACAGGAATACAAGGAAATCAACAAGGCTTGCAAAAGGGAGATTAGACTGGCTAAAATAGAAAATGAAAAGTTAGTTGTAAAAGAGAGCAAGACTAACCCTAAAATACAGTCAGGTCCATAAATATTGGGACATCGACATCATTCTAATCTTTTTGGCTCTATACACCACCACAATGGATTTGAAATAAAACTAAGATGTACTTTAACTGCAGACTTTCAGCTTTAATTTGAGGGTATTTACATCCAAATCAGGTGAACGGTGTAGGAATTACAACAGTTTGTATATGTGCCTCCCACTTTTTAAGGGACCAAAAGTAATGGGACAGATTAACAGTCATAAAACAAACTTTCACTTTTTAATACTTGGTTGCAAATCCTTTGCAGTCAATTGCAGCCAAACATTACAATGTGACAGAGGCCGTCGGATAATTAGTGACCAGGAAAAGGCAGATGAGCTAAATAGGTTCTTTTCTTCGGTATACACAAGGGAGGTACCAGTGGTTGGGACACAGCAACATAATGAGGCTACACTTCCTTCACCAAATAATTGGTTAACACAGGAAGTAATCCAAAAGTGGATGGAAAAAATAAATGTTAATAAAGCCCCTGGTCCTGATGGAATACATCCAAGGGTACTGAGGGAACTGGGTTCTGTAATAGCCAAACCATTATAGTTTAATTTTTCAATATTCACTCAACACAGGGACACTATCAGATGACTGGAGAAAAGCAGATGTGATATCTATATTTAAGAAGGGAGCAAGAGCAAATACGGGGAATTATAGACCAGTGAGCCTCACTTCTGTAGTGGGGAAGCTTTTAGAAGGATTAATAGACATATTCTTGTATATTATGCCATATTTGAACAGGATTATAAGTAGGTGTCAACATGGATTTATGAGGGATAGGTCATGAGAAACAAATCTAATTAGTTTCTATGACGAGGTTAGTAGGAACTTGGAACAAGGCAAATCAGTGGATGTAGTATTTTTAGATTTTGTAGGCTTTTGATACAGTGCCACATGGAAGACTAGTGTGCAAACTAAGGGATACAGGAATTGTAGTAAATATCTGCTCATGGATTGATAGCGGGCTAAAAGACAGGAAGCAAAGGGTTGTGGTAAATGGAACATACTCCGATTTATCTAATGTGGTAAGTGGGGTTTCTCAGGGTTCGGTATTAGGTACCGTATATACTCGAGTATAAGTCGAGTTTTTCAGCCCTTTTTTTAAGGCTAAAAAGGCCCCCCTCGACTTATACTCGAATCACTCCCCCTACTAGTGTCTCTCTAACCCCCCCCTGTGTCTCTCTAACTCCCCTGCGTGTCTCTCTAACTACCCCCCGTGTCTCTCTAACTACCCCCCGTGTCTCTCTACCCCCCGTGTCTCTCTAACTCCCCCCTCCTCATCCTCAACCCCCCTCCTCCCCATCAACCCCCTCCTAACTTTCTCCCCTCTAAATACCTCCCCCTCACTCACCTGCTTTTCTTTTTTTAAGGTGGAATCTTTTTACTTCTAACCTCAAGGAAAGGCCTCTTGTCAGTTGAAAACCTCTTGGCAAAAAAAGCTCCCTTGACAAATCTTTATACTGACAACTGACAAGAGGACATCCTTTCTTCACAGTAAGGGTGGTTAATCTGTGGAATTCTCTACTAGAGGAGATGGCGACAGCGGATTCAATAAATAACTTTAAAAGGGGATTGGATATATTTTTTATTAAAAAAGGGTATTCAGGGTTATCCTGGTTAATTAGAGAGCGAGTATTGATCCAGAGAGGAATTCGATCACCAGTATCTGGGGTCAGCGAGGAATTTATTTTTTCCCCTTTTTGAGACAATTGGCAAATTTTCCCTTTTTTTTATGTTTGCCTTCCATCAATTGACAACTAATCCGCATATTGCAAATCAGAGGAGATCTTAAAGGTTAACCTTGATGGACTAAAAGTCTTTTTTCAACCTAAATTACTTTGTAACTATGTAACATGATTAATATTATGAAATAGGTGAGGGCGGGAAGGAGAAGAAATTATAAAATGAAAATTACAAAAAAAGGGGGGGGATAGCAAAACTTTGTATTTGGCTAGATGTGCAATATAACTTAATCTGTGAAATGATTACTTGTTGCAAAAAAATATGTCATAAGCATTCAATAAAGACAATAGTGAGAAAAAAATATCTAGATTAAAAATGTTCACATTTCCTTGTTGTCCTCTAGCTTTAAGCACAACTGTATAACAAAACTATATATGTTTCAAAAGCAATTCGGAAGAAAAAAGTCATGAAGCTACTTTTTTTTTAGAAAACCACACCTCTTTTCTCAGGAGGCATCCATGATACTTTGGCGAAGGTTGTATGTGTGGGGCATGTTTACATTCATGCAGGTACAGTACTTGTATCTTCTGAGGCAACTCAATGTTTGAGCATGTGCAGGGTAAAGGGATTGGTGTAATAGTAAAAAAAAAGAACCAGATTATAAAAGAGATCCCCTACAGTCTCTCTTTTCCTCCTCTCCCACCACTCCCATCACTGATAGATAAGAAAACACATCAGTCATGCTCGATCGATCAAGAAAGTGCGAAACCAGATACGACTGAATCCTCTAAAAACATAAAAAGAGCTATTACATAATTAAAATTTTCACCAAAAATGCTTATATTCTCATGACTTACACAGCTGCTGGAAATAAATATTAGTTCAACAAAAGTTAAGAATTTACATTTTTAAATTAAAGTCCACTAGAATCCTTCCCCCTTTGAAGAGTAGTGTTAATTAAATAAACAATTTGTTTTCTAATTATTTGGGATTTTGGTAACATAAATAAGCACAGCCATTTCAGGTTAAAAAAAAACTTGTAAAGTAGGAATTATGTTTCCAAGATAAATACTGACTGTCAATGTAAATTAAACAGATAAAGGGAGACTTGGTTGATGGGATTTGCTGTGTTAAATATCATAGTTCTTCTCAACAGTATCACTAATATCAAACATTCATAATTTGGCATTCGTTAAAACTATAGATAATAATACGTTTTAATTGAATGTTATTGATAAAAATGCAATGTTTAGCTGTCAGTCAGCTGTTATGATCCACATACAAACCAAGAATCTAATCTTTTGTTAATGAGAGATCATTGGCATTTTTTACTGAATACCTCCTTCCATTGTCTTAAGTGTTCAAGGTGACTGCAGTCACTGACCAGGGGTTTAGGAACCAAAATAATTCAGGGGGGGGGGGGGGGGGGGGGAGACAGCTCACTTGATACACAGAACACTTAGCAGCTTCTATACACATACATAGACACAATGAGAAATCGTGTATATAAATGCTCTTTACAGAAAAATAAGAAATATGTGACTTTAGAAAGCTCTGCGCCCACTCTGTGACATCAAATTGATTCCTTAGAAGTAACAAATTATGCTCATGATGGAAATATAAAGATCAGTATTGTATGGAAAATATAGAGTAATAAAGTATCAAGTCTGCATTTTGCAAATATATAGACCAAGTACAAATTGAAATAAAAAAATAATGATTTAAACACACATACCTCTGTGCTGCTGCCACAGTGGCTTTCTTTCTTCTATACCACTCTACACAAAGGAAATACTGTGTATTATCCAAAGAAAAAAAACATATAATTTTATAGCCCGTGCCCACCATAGGCTATAGAATGATACGTTGACTAAATAAACAAAGAGGCATGCATGGGGAGGTATCCCGCGGCTCGGCACAGCCGCTCCTGATGTCATAGCTCACGGAACTCACAGCTAGGAAATCAACAAGTTCATTATGTGGTTTACTGACCCTAAAATAGTTCAGGAAAATTAAATATCTTTTATTTTCCACTACAGAATTTTAAGCCTTATCAAAATCTAAACCAAGCAAATGCGCTAAACTAGAATGTGTTATTTCCATTCCACGCAGGTAATGCCTGCAAAACGGAAACTTCTAATATTAAAGGGGACATGAAACTCACATTTCTCTAAAATGCATCTGTGATAAAAAGGGTATGGGGATTATCAATACTGCTCTACATCTTCAGAGCAAGGAAAATCAAACAAAACAATTTTGGAATTTTTTAAATGGATGGATATTTCATGGTTTTATAAGTGTTTATATATAACATTAGTCACTTGCCCATCACAAATGACAAAATAATATTGTTTTTTTCTGTCCCCCTCATCACTTCCCACCTCCCTCCCCTATGTCTCTCCCCCTATGTCTCTCCCCTCTTTATCCCTCTCTCTCTCCCCTGTGTCTCATTTCCCCCACCCTCCCCCCTCTCCCTCCCCTGTGCCTCTTTTCCCTCACCCTCCCCCCTCTCCCTCCCCTGTGCCTCTTTTCCCCCTCCCTCCCCCTTCTCCCTCCACTGTCCCTCTTCCCCCCTCTCCTGTGTCTCTTTTCCCTCTCCCTCCCTTGTGCCTCTTTCCACCCTCCCTCCCCCCTCTCCCTCCCCTGTCCCTCTTCCCCCCTCTGCCCCCCCTTTCCCTCCCCTGTGTCTCTTCCCCCCTCTGCCCCCCCCCCTTTCCCTCCCCTGTGTCTCTTCCCCCCCCTTTCCCTCCCCTGCGTCTCTTCCCCCCCCTTTCCCTCCCCTGTGTCTCTTCCCCCCTTTCCCTCCCCTGTGTCTCTTCCCCCCTTTCCCTCCTCTGTGTCTCTTCCCCTCCATCTCACTCCCCTGTCTCCTTTCCCCCTCTATCCCTTGCTTGTCTTTCCTTCCCCCGCTCTCACACTCGTGTCTCTTTCACCCTCTGTGTCTATTTCCCCCCTCTGCCTCCCCTGTGTCTCCTCCCCCCTCTGCCTATCCTGTGTCTCCTTTCCCCCCATCTCCCTTCCCCTGTTTCTCCACTGCCCCTATCCCAACCCCTTTGTCCCCCCCACCCCCTCTGATAGAGAGATAGATAAATAAATACATAAGTAGATAGATAGATAGATAGATAGATAGATAGATAGATAGATAGATAGATAGATAGATAGATAGAGTATGCTAAATTCAAAGATAAGATGCTATGGAATTATTTTCTACTTACACGTTATTTTTGATTAGTCAGTCCTTCAGTCGTTTCCGACTTCCAGTGACCATATGGTCCAAGGCACCCGGGCATATCGGTCTTTGTTTCTGGTTGTGGTTATCCATGTGTTTTTTTTTTTGGTAAAGATCCTAGAGTGGGTTGCCAGTTGATTCTACAGTGGACTGTGATTTGTCTGGCCTCTCTGTTATAACCTGCCCATCTTGGGTGACCCTACATGGTATAGCTTACAGCTTAACTGAAGCACACAAGTCCCTTCATCACCACAAGGTAGAGATCCAAAAGGGGGTTATTGGTTACCGGCCCTTAATATTGACCACAACAGGCATTTCTCTACTTTTTTTTAGCTGCCACTCAAACAACATAGAAATCATTTATACCAGTATGGGGACCGCTAAGACCACCTGCATGGGCACACAGGGGTGACAAGTACTGGCTAAATCTGGAAGGCAGATTATACTGCAATGAAAAAAAAAAGATTATATGAAACATAATTATATGTTAAATACATGCTTAAATGAAGACAAGTCTGACATGTTTTGAAATTATCTAGACATACATTATAATAATTTATCTCCTCCTAGACTGACTTCCTCGTGCATGAAGGACTTATCTGTCTAAGTCTTAATCTGTTTAAATATGACCTTCCCTTGAAGTCTCCCTCTGCTGAAGACTTCACAATGAAAGCTCATTACTGGAGACAAATGATCTTCTTAAACCACACACTCAAGATCTGATGTAAGGCATTTTCCTTCAATAAATTGGAACTACTCAGGCCCAAAATATTTTACAGTCAGCAATTCTGCAAAGTCATAATTATAATATCTGTAAATAGTACTCGACACATAACCTTGCCTCACGCTCCATAAAATGAACCATATATCCTCCTCTGGCGCACTTAATTCCACAAAACCATTATCTAAAAGACGTAGCTCTATTACATCACTTTGCAAAGTAAAGGGCTGTGGCAGAAGTCCTTACAACTAAAAGTGGTAAAAAAATGTAATTTAGAAAATAAGAAAAACTCTTGAATTTGGTATATTTTGGTTGCTTGAGAGTTCTAGTTGCTTGAGTTCTGGTTAACTTCTCACTGACTGAGCTACCGCTGGTCCAGGCAGTGCACCGGGGCCCTTCTCTTGCCCCCTCCCAGCTAAGCCCCTCTTGTTCCTCCCCAGCCTGATCCCCTTATCCTTACTATGTTCCTCAATATTGCTGCCATCCCTGCCGGATTCTTCTGAGTGGGCAGACGTGACGTCATTCAGGATTCCCTCCACCGCTCAGAAGATGTGTCAGCAAGGGAGGCGGCAGCAGCATTGAGGAACCTAGTAAGGATAAGGTGGCCAGGCTGGGTAGGAAAAAGTGAGGCTGAGGTGAAGGTGGGGGTCAGCTGAGTGTCAGGCAGGTGAGGGGGGAAATCGGGTGGTGTCATGCTGGGAAGGGAGATTATATAAATAAATATATATATATATATATATATATATATATATATATATACATACATACATATATATACACATACATACATATATATACATACATACACACACATACACACGGTGCCTAGCAAAAGTATTCAACGCCCTTGACTTTTTACCTATTTTGTTACATTACCGCCTTAAGTTCAATGTTTTGTTAATCTGAATTTTATTTGATGGATCAGAACACAATAGTCTAAGTTGGTGAAGTGAAATGAGAAAAATATATACATAAAACTATTTTTTAGAAATAGAAATCAGAAATTTGGCATGTACGTCGTATGTATTCACCCCCTTTGTTATGGAGCCCATAAAAAGCTCTGGTGCAACCAATTACCTTCAGAAGTCAAATAATTAGTGAAATGTCCACCTGTGTGCAATCTAAGTGTCACATGATCTGTCATTACATATACACACCTTTTTTGAAAGGCCCCACCTAAGCAAGAGGCACCACTAACCAACACTGCCATGAAGGCCGAGGAACTCTCCAAACAAGTAAGGGACAATGTTGTTGAGAAGTACAAGTCAGGGTTAGGTTATAAAAAAATATCCAAATCTTTGATGATCCCCAGGAGCACCATCAAATCTATCATAACCAAATGGAATGAACATGACACAACAGCAAACCCCACAGTGAAACATGGTGGTGGCAGCATCATGCTGTGGGGATGTTTTTCAGCAGCTTGGACTGGGAAACTGGTCATAGTTGAGGGAAAGATGGATGGTGCTAAAGGATATTCTTGAGCAAAACCTGTACCACTCTGTGCGTGATTTGAGGCTAGGACGGAGGTTCATCTTCCAGCAGGACAATGACCCCAAACACACTGCTAAAACAACACTTGAGTGGTTTAAGGGGAAACATGTAAATGTGTTGGAATGGCCTAGTCAAAGCCCACGCCTCAATCCAATAGAAAATCTGTGGTCAGACTTAAAGATTGCTGTTCACAAACCATCCAACTTGAAGGAGCTGGAGCAGTTTTGCAAGGAGGAATGGGCAAAAATCCCAGTGGTAAGATGTGGCAAGCTCATAGAGACTTATCCAAAGCGCCTTGGAGCTGTGATTGCTGCAACAGGTCGCTCTACATAGTATTGAGATATACAAGCAAGGTTATGTGAGGAATTTTCGGTTCCCCAGGGAATTTGCCACCCCAAATCCAATATAGCAAAGTAAAGGGGATAAAGTGCAGCTAAGCTTTATTTTTTATTAATTATACAAAACAGCGACGAATAAAATGAATAAAAACCAGGAAAAGGGTATGTTTAAAACAGGGCAGATGTGTGGAGTGCAGTAATCCTATTTCTATACAGAAACTCTGTATTATAAATATTCTCCAATTGGAGGGATACTGATACTCCAGCCTTCAGTCACAATGGTTACTGTTAAGATGGAAAATCCATATATAACCCGTGATGACGTGCCTGCGTGGTTACTGATTTATCAAGACGTGTCTACATCGAAACGCGTCAGGCCTCAGTAACCACGCAGGCACGTCATCACGCTAGACGTGTGCATGCGCGTTACAAACCCGGATGTGCAGCTCGCGAACGCCGAGAGTGTTTGGCCTAGCTTAATGCTATATATATATATATATATATATATATATATATATATATATATATATATATATATATATATATATATCTCCATAGGCATTGCCATATACCAGGAGGTAGTTAGAGTCAGTTGTTTGGATGTAATTTTGGGACAGCATATTATTTAGCAAGCCACACTCCACTTTTCCATTGCCAGTTCCTTGGTAGTTTACTTACAAGTATAGCCTCATAGGAATAATTTATATGTGAGCTAGCACACCTTTATATATGGATTTTCCATCTTAACAGTAACCATTGTGACTGAAGGCTGGAGTATCAGTATCCCTCCAATTGGAGAATACTTATAATACAGAGTTTCTGTATAGAAATAGGATTACTGTACTCCACACATTTGCCCTGTTTTAAACATACCCTTTTCCTGGTTTTTATTCATTTTATTTGTCGCTGTTTTGTATAATTAATAAAAAATAAACCTTAGCTGCACTTTATCCCCTTTACATTGCTCTACAAAGTATTGACTATAGGGGGGTGAATAGTTATGCACATTGACTTTGTCTGTTATTTTGTCCTATCTGTTGTTTGTTTGACAAAAAAAAAAATCTTCAAAGTTGTGGGCATGTTCTGTAAATTAAATGATGCAAATCCTCAAACAATCCATGTTAATTCCATAGTACCTGTGTATTTAGTACAGTAACATTAAATAAACACTCATTGGGAGGAGGACCAAACTGTTTTTCTGAAGCTTTATTTCCATATTCTTTTGCATATTTGATGACTTTTAACTTGTATTTGGAAGAATATGACCATTGCTTTTTATTTTCAGACATATTGAGCATTAGTGCTCAAAATATTAATGTTAGGATTGACACACAGATTGTGCAGTTCATCCAACGGAATAAGACCCCTACCCCCGACTAGGAGTTATCAGGTTAGTGATTGGGGGAAGCTTGTTCGGAGAGACAAGGAACGTGAAGTTACGCTACAGCAATCGCAGGGTCTCTCAACTGGTTACACACACACTATATATATATATATATATATATATATATATATATATATATATATATATATATATATATATATATATATATACATACATACATACATACATACATACATACATACATACATACATACATACAGAGGGGGGAAAGGTATTTGATCCCCTGCCGATTTTGAAAGTTTGTCCACTAACAAAGAAATGATCAGTCTATAATTTTAATGGTAGGTGTATTTTAACAGTGACAGAGACAGAATAACAACAAGAAAAACGCATGTCAAAAAAGTTATAAATTGATTTGCAGGTCAATGAGGGAAATAAGTATTTGACCCCTTCGACTTAGTACTTGGTGGCAAAACCCTTGTTGGCAATCACAGAGGTCAGACGTTTCTTGTAGTTGGCCATCAGGTTTGCACACCTCTCAGGAGGGATTTTGTCCCACTTCTCTTTGCAGATCCTCTCCAAGTCATTAAGATTTCAAGGCTGACGTTTGGCAACTAGAACTTTCAGCTTCCTCCACAGATTTTCTATGGGATTAAGGTCTGGAGACTGGCTAGGCCACGCCAGGACCTTAATGTGCTTCTTCTGTTGCCTTGGCCGTGTGTTTTGGGTCATTGTCATGCTGGAATACCCATACACGACCCATTTTCAGTGCCCTGGCTGAGGGAAGGAGGTTCTCACCCAAGATTTGATGGTACATGGCCCTGTCCTTCGTCCCTTTGATGCTTTGAAGTTGTCCTGTCCCCTTAGCAGAAAAACACCCCCAAAGCATAATGTTTCCAACTCCATGTTGGACGGTGGGGATGGTGTTCTTGGGGTTATAGGCCGCATTCCTTCTCCTCCAAACACGGCCAGTTGAGTTGATGCCAAAAAGCTCGATTTTGGTCCCATCTGACCACAACACTTTCACCCAGTTCTTCTCTGAATCATTCAGATGTTCATTGGCAAACTTCAGACGGGACTGTACATGTGCTTTCTTGAGCAGGCGGACCTTCCGGGCGCTGCAGGATTTAAGTCCTTCAAGGCATTGTGTGATACCAATTGGTTTCTTGGTGACTATGGTCGCAGCTGCCTTGAGATCATTAACAAGATCAGCCCATGTAGTCCTGGGCTGATTCCTCCCCGTTCTCATGATCATTGAAACTCCACAAAGTGAGATCTTGCATGGAGCATCAGACCAAGGGAGACTGACAGTTATTTTGTGTTTCTTCCATTTGCGAATAATCGCACCAACTGTTGTCACCTTCTCACCAAGCTGCTTGTCGATGGTCTTGTAGCCCATTCCAGCCTTGTGTAGGTCTACAATCTTGTTCCTGACATCCTTGGACAGCTCTTTGGTCTTGGCCATGGTGGAGAGTTTGGAATCTGATTGATTGCTTCTATAAACAGGTGTCTTTTATACGGGTAACAAACTGAGATTAGGAGCACTTCCTTTAAGAGACTACTCCTAATCTCAGCTCGTTACCAGTATAAAAGACACCTGGGAGCCAGAAATCTTGCTGATTGACAGGGGATCAAATACATATTTCCCTCACTGACCTGCAAATCAATTTATAACTGTTCTGACATGCATTCTTTTTTTTGGTTATTCTATCCCTCACTGTTAAAATACACCTACCATTAAAATTATAGACTGATAATTTATTTGTTAGTGGACAAACATTTAAATCAGAAGGGATCAAATACTTTTCCCCCCACTGTATGTATATGTGTATATATATATATATATATATATATATATATATATATATATATATATATATATATATATATATATATATGTATATAAATAACCTGGCTTTTATAATAAAAAGGGACAGGAGATGAGATCCGCTAGGTCCCTACGCCCCTGGATCTAAGGTGTAGACACATAACAGTGTAACAATTTCTTTCCACTTCCAGAAATCCACTCAGTACTTCTGTACACCACTTCATTGGCTGGACATACCGTATATAAATTGAGTATAAGCCGAGTTTTTCAGGCCTTTTTTTTTAAGGCTAAAAAGAGCCCCCTCGGCTTATACTCGAGTCACTCCCCCTAGTGTGTCTCTAACCCCCCCCCCCCCCGTGTCTCTCTACCCCCCCCCCCGTGCCTCTCTAACCCCCCCGTGTCTCTCTAACCCCCCCGTGTCTCTCTCTCTCTAACCCCCCCGTGTCTCTCTCTCTCTAACCCCCCCGTGTCTCTCTCTCTCTAACCCCCCCGTGTCTCTCTCTCTCTAACCCCCCCGTGTCTCTCTCTCTCTAACCCCCTTCTCCTCCTCATCAACCCCCCTTCTCCTCCTCATCAACCCCCCTCCTCCTCCTCATCAACCCCCTCCTCAACCCCCTCCTCACTGTCTCTCCTCTAAATACCTACCCCTCACTTACCTGCGCGCCAGGGTCAAGACGGAGCAGAGGCCAGGGAACAAGCAGGTAAGTGAGGGGGAGGTATTTAGAGGGGAGACAGTGAGGAGGGGATTGAGGAGGGGGTTGATGAGGAGGAGGGAGGTTGGGGGGTTGAGGATGAGGGGGGTTGAGGATGAGGGGGGTTGAGGATGAGGGGGGTTGAGGATGAGGGGGGTTGAGGATGAGGAGGGAGGTTGAGGAGGGAGGTTGAGGTTGAGGAGGGAGGTTAAGATTGAGGAGGGAGGTTGAGGTTGAGGAGGGAGGTTGAGGTTGAGGAGGGAGGTTGAGGAGGGCGGTTGAGGAGGGCGGTTGAGGAGGGCGGTTGAGGAGGGCGGTTGAGGAGGGAGGTTGAGGAGGGAGGTTGAGGAGGGAGGTTGAGGAGGGAGGTTGAGGAGGGAGGTTGAGGTTGAGGAGGGAGGTTGAGGTTGAGGAGGGAGGTTGAGGTTGAGGAGGGAGGTTGAGGTTGAGGAGGGAGGTTGAGGAGGGGATTGAGGAGGGGGTTGATGAGGAGGAGGGAGGTTGGGGGGTTGAGGATGAGGGGGGTTGAGGATGAGGGGGGTTGAGGATGAGGGGGGTTGAGGATGAGGGGGGTTGAGGATGAGGAGGGAGGATGAGGAGGGAGGTTGAGGAGGGAGGTTGAGGAGGGAGGTTGAGGAGGGAGGTTGAGGAGGGAGGTTGAGGAGGGAGGTTGAGGAGGGAGGTTGAGGAGGGAGGTTGAGGAGGGAGGTTGAGGAGGGAGGTTGAGGTTGAGGAGGGAGGTTGAGGAGGGAGGTTGAGGAGGGAGGTTGAGGAGGGAGGTTGAGGAGGGAGGTTGAGGAGGGAGGTTGAGGAGGGAGGTTGAGGAGGGAGGTTGAGGAGGGAGGTTGAGGTTGAGGAGGGAGGTTGAGGAGGGAGGTTGAGGAGGGAGGTTGAGGTTGAGGAGGGAGGTTGAGGAGGGAGGTTGAGGAGGGAGGTTGAGGTTGAGGAGGGAGGTTGAGGAGAGCCCCCTCGGCTTATACTCGAGTCACTCCCCCTAGTGTGTCTCTAACCCCCCTGTGTCTCTTTCTCTCCCCCCTCCTCCTCCTCATCAACCCCCCCTCCTCCTCATCAACCCCCTCCTCAACCCCCTCCTCACTGTCTCCCCTCTAAATACCTCCCCCTCACTTACCTGCACGCCAGCGTCAAGACGGAGCAGAGGCCGGAGAAGAAGCAGGTAAGTGAGGGGGAGGTATTTAGAGGGGAGACAGTGAGGAGGGGGTTGATGAGGAGGAGGGAGGATGGGGGGGTGAGGAGGGGGATGAGGATGGGGGGGTTGATGATGAGGATGGGGGGTTTGATGATGAGGATGGGGGGTTTGATGATGAGGATGGGGGTTGAGGGGGGGTTGAGGAGGGAGGTTGAGGAGGGAGGATGAGGAGGGAGGTTGAGGAGGAGGGGGTTTATGGGGGGGGTTTATGGGGGGGTTGAGGATGGGTGGGTTGAGGATGGGGGGGGTTGAGGATGGGGGGGGTTGAGGATGGGGGGGGTTGAGGATGGGGGGGTTGAGGATGGGGGGGGGGTTGAGGATGGGGGGGGGGTTGAGGATGGGGGGGGGTTGAGGATGGGGGGGGGGGTTGAGGATGGGGGGGGGTTGAGGATGGGGGGGGGTTGAGGATGGGGGGGGGTTGAGGATGGGGGGGGGTTGAGGATGGGGGGGGTTGAGGATGGGGGGGGGGGGGTTGAGGATGGGGGGGGTTGAGGATGGGGGGGGTTGAGGATGGGGGGGTTGAGGATGGGGGGGTTGAGGATGGGGGGGGTTGAGGATGGGGGGGGTTGAGGATGGGGGGGTTGAGGATGGGGGGGGTTGAGGATGGGGGGGGTTGAGGATGGGGGGGTTGAGGATGGGGGGGGGTTGAGGATGGGGGGGGTTGAGGATGGGGGGGTTGAGGATGGGGGGGTTGAGGATGGGGGGGTTGAGGATGGGGGGGTTGAGGATGAGGGGGGAGGTTGAGGATGAGGAGGGAGGTTGAGGATGAGGGGGGAGGTTGAGGATGAGGGGGGAGGTTGAGGATGAGGAGGGAGGTTGAGGATGAGGAGGGAGGTTGAGGATGAGGAGGGAGGTTGAGGATGAGGAGGGAGGTGAGGATGAGGAGGGAGGTGAGGATGAGGAGTGGGGTTGAGGATGAGGAGTGGGGTTGAGGAGGGAGGTTGAGAATGTGGAGGGGGGAAGAGACACAGGGAAGGGAGAAGAGAGAAGAGAAGAGACATTGTGAAGGGAGAGGGGAGAAGAGACACGGGAGAGAGAGGGGGGACACGGGGCAGCACATTTCCCACCCTCGGCTTATATTTGAGTTACTCATTTTACCCAGTATTTTGTGGTAAAATAGGTGCCTCGGCTTATACTCGAGTATATACGGTAAATTGAATAGGAGCGCCCACAAGTTTTTAATATTATTATTTCATTCAATATTCACGTGCACAAGAAAGATTAATAACTTTTTGCGTTTTTCAAGTTTCATAGATATTCCATGGTGTGAGTAAGTGAACAGACCTTCTCACTGTAAGGAGGATCAGTGGCAGATACGTATATTACTCTACTGGAAATGTAGTGTGAGATTCTAATGGGTGGAGATCATGGAGAATTAAATAAGTTTGTGTGCAGGAAATGCCCTATACATCTGCACTCTGGTTTTAAGGCCTACTACATCTGTGAGAATCTCAGAATATTGCCCTCCCTCCCAATCACCCACCCACCCCAACTCAGATTAAATTGATAGAGCCATGGAAATCACCTGACTTCCTACTTGCAGATATATCATCTCAACACTAGGGGTCAGCCAACATACTAGTCTTTCACCTCAGATCCCTCCCCTCTTCCTCTAAAATAAAACTCATTCTATCTTTCACCTGCTTCCTGACCCTTGCTATTCCTATTTGTTAATTTTCCCCAGTTCTCTGCCCTTTAATTCCCTTTAGATTGTAAGTAGCGAGTTTCCAGTCTTGTAGGGTGCTTTGGGATAAAGCACTTTCTGCTAAGATTCTAAGCTCAAAACAGGGCCCTTCAACTTTGAATTTGTTAAACGTGTATTTCCCCCTGTTCTTATCCCCTGTACAGCGCTACGGAATATGTTGGCGCGATACAAATAAAAGATAATAATAATAATAATAATAATAACTGAAATACAACAGTTATTTATTTAATGGGATGGGGTAGGTTCTTGGATTTTATTAGGTATATAATATCCCTATGTATCTATTTACTTTTATGCATTTTATCTTACTAAGAAGGGTTTATATGGCCTGTTTTTACTGCCTAAAATCAAATAGTCGCTGTTTGGGTCTGCCCCCTGCAGCCCATGAAGACACAGACTGCGCAGGACTGGATGTGCAGTATATGGTCCCCGATTGGCTAGGACAATGTCTCAGCATCACATTGCTGAGAGGTGGTCAATGATCGGTTAGTATGAAACACAGCACGGCAATTACAGCAGAGTCTGGATCTTCGAGAGCTGCAGAGGGCACATCCAAGTAGGTAATATTTGTTTGATTTTAAACAATAAAAACAAACAAACAATGTAAATGTATGAGGGAAAAGAACATATGAGGGCCACATGTGGCCCCTGGTATGCCAGTTGCCCACCACTGGTGTAGTGAAACTAAAGAGATGCTCATTCCTGGTTTGGGTATCATGTTGGTAGTAGATATAAGCATGCAATAGTACCAAGAGTTACAATTAAATTAAAAAGAAATGGAAGGTTTAAAGTTTTTTTTTCTGCATAAAATCCTTCCATTAGTACCTATTTGGGTCATAAATAGCTCATGAATACAAATAGCTCATGAATACAAATTGGGTCATAAATAGCTCATGAATACACAGGCAGTGTTACAAAATTAGCCTGTCAGAGACCTCTCTCAAGCAGCATGTTCCCACTGATTCTATACTATAAGCTAGTTCACCCTCTCTAATTAGAAATGTTGCTGCCTTCATGAGATGCAAAAGAAACACACATTAGGAACTATTTTTTAAATATATTAATGGGAAGAAGGCAAGGAAGGAATCTATAGGAACATTACAATGTGACACAGGCTGTTTGATAATTAGTGACCAGGAAAAGGCAGATGAGCTAAAAAGGTTATTTTCTTCGGTATACACAAGGGAGGTACCGGTGGTTGGGTCACTGCAACATAATGGTTAACGCAGGAAGAAATCCAAAAGAGATTGGAAAAAATAAATGTTAATAAAGCCCCAGGTCCTGATGGAATACATGCAAGGGTACTGAGAGAACTGGGCTCTGTAATAGTCAAACCATTATATTAAATTTTTCAAGATTCACTCAACACATGGTCTCTACCAGATGACTGGAGAAAAGTAGATGTGATACCTATATCAAGAGCAAATCCGGGGAATTTTAGACCAGTGAGCCTCCCTTCTGTAGTGGGAAAGCTTTTAGAAGGGTTAGTAAGGAATAATATACAAGAATATGTCTATTTGAACAGGATTATAAATAGGAGTCAGCATGGATTTATGAAGGATAGGTCATGTCAAACAAATCTAATTAATTTCTATGAGGAGGTTAGTAGGAACTTGGATGAAGTATTTTTGGATTTTGCAAAGGCTTTTGGTATAGTGCCACATGGGAGACTATTGTGCAAACTATGGGATACAGGAATTGCAGTAAATATCTGCTCATGGATTGAGAGCTGGCTAAAGGACAGAAAGCAAAGGGTTGTGGTAAATAGAACATACTCCGATTGGACTAATGTGGTAAGTGGGGTTCCTCAGGGTTCCGTATTAGGTCCTCTCCTTTTTAACATATTTATTAATGACTTAGAGGGGGGATTGGAGTGTGGTGTCTCAATTTTTGCTGATGACACGAAGTTGTGCAAGGTAATTAAATAATATAATTATGTACTTTCCCTCCAAAGGGATTTACGTAAAATAGAGCAATGGGAATCTAAATGGCAGATGAGATTTAATACGAAAAAAGTAAAGTTATGCATCTGGGAAGGAAAAATAGCCATTCACTTTATAATCTTAAAGGAGCAAATATAGGGGGATATACATATCAGATATGGAAAGGGATTTGGGAGTGCTTGTTGACAACCACCTAGGTAACAGTGCTCAAAGCCAAGCAGCAGCTGCAAAAGGCAAATAAAATATTAGCATGTATTAAGAAGGGTATCGAAGCCAGGGAAGCAAATATAATATTGCCACTATACAAATCTCTAGTACGCCCTCATTTGGAATATGGAGTACAATTTTGGGCACCACGTCATAAAAAGGACATTTTAGAGCTGGAAAAGGTACAGAGGAGGGCAACAAAACTAATAAGGGGAATGGAGGGGCTAAGTTATGAAGAAAGACTAACCAAATTAACCAATTTAATTCTCTAGAAAAAAAGGCATCTAAGAGGAGATATAATTATCTTATATAAATACATCCAGGGTCAGTATTAAGATTTGTCAAGGGAGCTTTTTGTGCCAAGAGGTTTTAAACTGACAAGAGGACACCCCTTGATGTTAGAAGTAAAAAAGATTCCACCTTAAAGAAAGAAAAGGGTTCTTCACAGTAAGGGTGGTTTATCTGTGGAATTCTCTACCAGAGGAGGGGGTGACAGCAGATTCGATAAATAACTTTAAATGGGGACTGGATTTATTTCTAATTAAAAAGGGCATTCAGGGTTATCCTGGATAATTAGAGCGAGAGAGAGAGTATTGATCCAGGGAGGAATCCGATCGCCAGTATCTGGGGTCAGGAAGGAATTTAAAAAAAAATCCCTTTGAGACGATTAGTTTCACTTTTTTTTTCTGTTTGCCTTCCTCTGGATCAATTAATTAACAACAAATCTGCAGAGGAGATCTTAAAAGGTTGAACTTGATGTACTGAAAGTCTTTTTTCAACCTCAATTACTGTGTAACTATGTGATTTATTAATACAATAAAGTACATAAAAGCAAATAAATAGATATACATGTTTAATTACTAGTGAAATCCAGAAATCTGTCATGTCCCTTTAAGGAATAGCATACATTCTTGACAATAGTCATAATCATATTATACTGAGGTAAAAGGCTGCTGTGTGTTTGCACCTCACAATAGACACTAAGCTGTGAGTTACAAGATTACATGGCAGGTGCCCGCACTACAGCTGTCTGGTTGGATAGAAGGTGCCAAGTATGTATCGTCCAAATAATATCAGCCTCTCGGTCTTCCCCCACCCATCTCCTATCTGCTGAATCAGTTCTTAGTATTTTCCAGCTGCTTCCAGTCAATTCTTCGATTGGCTGACAGTGGAATTAAGAAGGTGCCCGACATCTGCCAGGTCTCTAACTGCCCTCTATGTGCGCTACAGCTGTTAGAGAAATGGCAAATGTGCATTACTGGCAGGCACACAGCTGTACTGTACGGGCCAAACAGAGCATGAATGGCAAACAAGATCACATTACTAGTTCCAGACGCCTAATACAGTGCGACATCGCTCTCGCGCTAGTGTCCTGGATAAAAACAAGGCAGCGCAAGGACTGTCCACTTTATTCTGAGAACGCTACATTAAATAAAAGCATTAAATGAGCATGTATTCTCTGTGTATAAAATCAATCTGAATCTCTACAATATATGCTTTTGGCAAAATTAAATTTGAAAATAGTGAAAATGCTATCAGTATGTAAATAAATAATAATAATTATTATTATTACTTCA
This sequence comes from Discoglossus pictus, assembly GCA_027410445.1. Classification (NCBI taxonomy): domain Eukaryota; kingdom Metazoa; phylum Chordata; class Amphibia; order Anura; family Alytidae; genus Discoglossus; species Discoglossus pictus. Next base: position 32,819,091 of record CM050169.1, on the reverse strand, counting down.
TTTATTTGTAACGCTATACAGGAGTAAGTTCAAGTCAAAACAATATTAACACACAGTGCAAAATTATATATATACACACACACACACTTTCAGCGAATTCCTCTGCCTTAATATTTTAGACATTCAAATAGACATATACATATATGTGTATATATATATATATATGCAAATAAATTAGTTACTTATTTAAAAGGTTGTATTGGTTTATTTTTCCTTTTTTTTATATCTATATATATATATATATGTGTATATGTGTATATATGTATATATATATATATATATATATATATATATATATATATATATATATATATACACACATATATATATATATATATATATATATATATATATATATATATATATATATATATATATATATATATATATAGATATAGATATATACATATATACACACATATATATATATATATATATATATATATATATATATACATATATATAGATATAAAAAAAAGGAAAAATAAACCAATACAACCTTTAAATAAGTAACTAATTTATTTGCAATTATTCTTTATATTTTCCTTACTGAGCTGTTTCCCTCTGGAAAGTGTATCTTTCTATACGAAGAAGTATTCAATTAGTTGTAATGGCAGTTCTAGCTGCCATATTCCCTTTGTGCACGCAGATACTTTCTCTGTATTCAAAATCAAAGCTCATCAGATACAAACATGGTTAATTTATTTGCAGGACAGTCTTTATGACTCACCCACAAATTAAGATTCATATCATTTGTTAATGAGATATCATTACCATTAATTACTGAAATGTCCCTGATGCAGTCGGTCCACTGTCCTGTAAGAGCGTGGGGGGATCTCAAAGGGAAGAGAGCTGGTTTGGGAAGGGGCCAGTGGCTATGGGAAAGTGCTGCTTTAAGAAGGGGACTTGGGGAGTATTAAGAGGGGCCAGTGGCTGGGGTCAAGGGGATCTTGAAGGGAAGCGAGCTGGTTTGAGAAGGGGACTTGAGGAGGGGAGCGATCTTTTGTGAGCGGCACTGGAGTTTGGGAGAAGGTCACGTTGAGCGAGTTGGCACCGGGGGGAGAAAGGGGCAAAATTTGCACCAGTGACCTTCATTCACAACCTCCACTATCGACTTTGTCGTTGCAGTGATCCTTTATACAACATGTAGGTTACACATTCCTACACAAGTCAGTGACACACCACATAAAGTCAGTCACACAATACACACACATTTGTAGAGCAGACAGACTCACAGATAATACAATTAATCTCAAAACATTTATCATTGAGGAAAAGTCTTCTTCATAATGTGGTCAGTTAAGTTGTGGATCCCATACCGTGATTAGTAACTTTAAATATGTAAAAAAATGACAAATTTACTTGGGAATTTTAGGAGTACGGTTGGACTTTTTCATTAGGAAACTAAGGGCCCTGTGTCCATTTCTGCAAAAGCAATTATAAGTGCCGAAGCAGCACAGTAAATCCTACCTAGCTATGTTAATTCTCCGTCCCTAAAACATTGTGAGAGAACTGTTACGAGTTACTGAACTTCTCACTCATAATATTCATGAATTTCGCATTTCCTTTTAGCTCCTAGTGCCGACTCATCTGTAAAGCTTGGTTTGGCTGCTCCCTACACAAATATCTCTTGCTGACAAGGCAGGATTTAGAGCTGTCAGCTGGGTGCCCTATCTTGGGGGAGCTAAAGATTTACATATTGGTGTAGTTTAGGGGGAAAAATCTCCTGCACCTGATTTACAGCAGTGCTTTAACTTAGAGCACTTGATTTACATAGGGCTCTAAATTTGTAAATGTTTTAGTGGGTTTTTGTTTACCTTTAGTGGATCAACTCAAATAAACATGGACCAGAGCAGAGCTAAAAAGTTAGGTTAGACAAAATAAACTTATGTCTGCTTTCATCCTCAAACTGGATTTTAGATTTTTTTTATTTTTAAATGGTCAAAATTATATTGTAAAGGATATTCTTACAAAATAATAGCTATTTTAACAAACTTTAAACAATTAATGAAAAATGCATACCTTGAAACTGGAGTTTTTCACTAAACTGAATCCAAGCCCTGTTGTGTGGATTTTGTATAAATCCCTCCCTTAAATGGGAAGTCTGATCACCTTAAATTAAAGGGTCGCTTAATTCAGTACAATTTGGACCACATCACTGTGAAGATCTCCTAAAAGCGTATTGAAATACTTTTTGATTTTTTTAAAATATGTGCATTTTTTACTGAGAAACTAAATCTAATCAAATTTGTGTTTACATGTTAAATTGAACGCCCACAGACAGATCTTCTTCTACTTATATTTTACTGCAACCAATCAAAGAGTGTGTCCCCCTTTCAAGTCAATCAAAAGGCTTTCTCGGACTTCTTATACTTCAAGTGTGAATGGAACATATTGTTCTTTTCCTTATGGTCAGAAGATACAGGTTTCTGCTGTCTTGCCGCTCTGAAATTTGAGCAATGTGGGGGGGGAGAGGGGGGGGTAGCAGCGTGCACTGTACTCTGTAAGTGCTCTCGGTGTAGCTGCTTGCACTGATCCTAGCAAACAAAAATTTAGCTATTACCACCTCTATCTGTGCAGGCATGAAATACTGGACTCACATAAACCAGGGTTAACTGGTCAGTGCAGTGTAAAGTTGTCCTACGAATCATAGCCTTCCCCATACAGTCTCACAACACGCACATGTACTCAGCATTCTGTTATTGTTCATGCACCAGCCAGTGGGCAGAATAGACTTGTATGTAAACAGAGATTAAAAACTTTAGATGTTGTATCTGTTATTAGTGTAATTAACAAAAAAAAGATAATTTTAACATGCAATTTTGTGCTCTTTCACACCATGAAGAGCACTTACAGTGAGGTAAATGACGCTTTATGTAGTATCCATAATAAATCCCAAAGAAGCTCAGATGCAGCGTTGTACGATATTTATGGCTAATTCAACAATATCAAGGTCTTGGGGAACAATGTATTGGGTCTGGGGGGATAAATTTAATGAGCAATAGATTGGAAAGGCTTTATACATTATCACTAACATAAACACACTGAAATATAATTTGTTTAGTTAATAAAAAAACATTATTTTAAGTAATAAAATATGGTTCTTAAAACTTAAGTTTGAACGTTTAGTGTTTCTGACTTCAACAGATCCCAACCCCTAGGCATCCAGAAGATGAGCGAGAATATGGCCAGAAAGCTGTCCTGATAGGAGTCTGTCCCGTTTTTTTTACTTCAAAGGCAGATAAATCCTAATAGCGAGTGGAGAGAAACAGTTCTTCTAAAACACCAAATAACAAATGTAAGTTTTAAAATTTGCCTTTAACTGTATTTTCTTCAATGCTAATCAATGATTAAATAAATAAAACCATAATGTAGAAGCACTACAGTGATTTTGTAATGAAATGTACACCAGATGTTTTTCATTAAATATGTATATTTAGCTTGAATGCTGTTTGTAGTCCTTTAAATAAGTGCTGTAATGCCCTAGAAGTGGAGTTATGTATACCAGGTGTGCACTGATCATCAATGAAATTCCTATTAAATAATTTATTATATTAAAATTCAATATTAAATTAATTTCCAAAGGTTAAAATATTAAAACTTCAGCTGAGTGTTTGTCTCCACCCTGATAAGGTCAATAAGTGGAGGGTGGGGGAACTGGCTGAGTGACCGGTCTAAAACGTTTTAATAATAATCTGATGAGAAAATAAACAATCATCGATAGACTGTCCCAACAGCAAAAGCTTGACAACAACAGCCAATTGTGTTGGTGGTGCATTTTGTTTCTGAAAATTTAGTAGCAGAAAAAGCCACCTTATAGTAGGTGGATACAAGCAGCATCTGATATTAGGTTTAACATTGAAAATTGCTTTTTCAAACAATTGAATATTAATATTATTTGTGTTCCCTGCCTAATTACAACACCTAGATTGCATTGTTAGGTATTAGAGTTCACATTATAAAATGGTCCTAGCGCAAGAACGTCTAAATAAGTCACAGCCAAGGAATTTGATTCCCTTAAAGCAGCAAAGCTACTTCTTCTGTGTCTATCAGATTAATTCTGAGCCCAGTGACAGCACTGCAGGAAATATTTTGCCCATCAAATACAGTATAATGTGCCAGGAGAAACACTTCTATCAAGAATCATTATATTAGAGAAAAATGTCATAAGGTACCCTGTGCCTGGAGGGACATAGGAATCAGAAATACTGTGAAACCAAGACATATAATTCCCCAAGGAGTTATACTTCCCCCAGGAGTTATAATTCCCAACTGCAGCACATCCAGCCTAAAAGATTTTAGTTCGCACTGCTGCATAGAAATAAAATAGTATTAACAGAATGCTATCAGCCTTATTAAATTGCAATTCTGACAATTAATTAGGGCTCTATTTAAGCACATAGCATATATTTTTTTTACAGAAGTTTTTAGTTATTGAACTTCTATCCAAAAGTAAGGTCTTCACTAACTAAAAACTTCTGTAAAATAAAATAAGCTATGTGCTTAAATAGAGCCCTAATTAATTGGCAGAATCACAATTTAATAAGGTTGTATATGTTTTAATATATGGGTTCCCTGGTTTTCCAGTGGTTAGGGTTCTGTGCTTTCTCCGCTGCAACCTGGGTTCGATTCTAGTCAGGGAACCAAGAGGTCACACCATCCTGAAGCCAAGCAAGGTTGGGCCTGGTCAGACGGGAGACCACCAGAAGCTGTATCCTGTGGCCCACTGGAGAAGGAACGGTCAACCCACTCCAGTATCACTGCCATGAAAACCAAGTGGATCAGCATGACCATGGACATACAAATGTACATGGTGTGTTACGGTCCATGAGGTCACGGAGCGTTGGACACAACTAAAATAAGCAAAAATATATTATTTTTAAATATTTTTTCTTACAGTAAATTTACATTTAACAAATTTCATAAATTTAACCTGCCAGACTTCCAAGCCTTTGCTGTTATTTTTGTTATTTACCGTAATGATTCCTGATCATTGCTAATTACTCCTCTGCATACATTGTTTTTATTACCCAAAACGGATTTATTAGAAAGAGTCTGAGCATGTGCAGACTCCAAGTAGTAATTATGCCTATTGCTGAGCAAATACATGCTGTATTTTTGTTTTAAAGGATGCTAATATCGCGCACATTGCGAGCCTCTACCTTCCCTCTACTTTATGGGCCTTGTGATGAGCGCTTTCGCCGCACATTGCAGGCCTCAGCCAACCCGGAACATTTGTGCCCCACAGTGAGCACCTTTTTTTAATTAAGTAGCGTCTTTTGGGCTTCTGAGTTATGGGCTTGAAAAAAATGTCAGGCCGTTGAATAAAAAAAATAATTGAAGCCTGTAACTTGTCAGCCGTTTTAAGCCTCTCCCCCCCTCAAGCCAGTTACGTCCGGGCGCACATTGCAGCCCCTGCCTAACCGATAACTTTCGGGCCTTGCGATGAGCGCCTTTGGCGCTCATTGCGCATTCACAAGCCCGTAACTTTTAACATTGCGTGACCAACATTCGTAAGTACAACAGCTATATATGTGATTGTATTGAAACCCCTTTTTCAGAGCACATTCTTATCATTGTTGAAAACATAGTTTGTATTCCTTTGCCACTCTTGTTTTTCATGCAATAAACAACTTTCTTATGGTAGCGCAGCACAAGGCAGCAGCAGTGGAGGTGAGCATCCGCTAAATGGCGCTGCCGATATTCCGGTGCCATATCATAGAGTCAAGGCTTAGGTAAACTGTTAGGGTTAGGGTTGGTTCCAGGGTTAGGATAACATTATAAGCTTAGAACTTCTCTCATATATCGGCAGCAATGCAAAATATCGTCAGCGCCATCTAACGGTTGGAGGCCTCACTGCAGCGGTGGACCTGTCCCAACACCATCGCAGGATAGATTCTCAGTTACTCCCCCTAGTGGCTGTATCTGACACTTGTAAATCACACTATTGCAAATACAGCTTGTACAGGGATTAAAATAAATCATTTCCTCAAAATAACAGCCATAAGAAATGAATACTATATTGAAACCTTGTTGTGTTAATACGTGACATACTTCCTTTAATTAAGTCATTTTCTTAATTATATGATTGGACTGGTAGTGGGTGTGCACGAAGGATTCCCTTAATTAATATTTTCTCGTTAGTTTTAATCATCAACAAGGAAGTTATTTTTTCAAAACCAGAAAAGTAAAGTTTGTGTACCATAATCGGTTATTAAATAAAGTATATATTACGTATGGTCTTAAAGGGATATTGTAACAGAACTTATTTTTAAACCAAATGTAAAAGTAGAGACAGGGGGAGGGATTGGGGGAAGAGACACTGGGGGAGGGAATGGGGGAAGAGACACAGGGGGAGGGAATGGGGGAAGAGACACAGGGGGAGGGAATGGGGGAAGAGACACAGGGGGAGGGAATGGGGGAAGAGACACAGGGGGAGGGAATGGGGGAAGAGACACAGGGGGAGGGAATGGGGGAAGAGACACAGGGGGAGGGAGTGGGGGAAGAGACACAGGGGGAGGGAGTGGGGGAAGAGACACAGGGGGAGGGAATGGGGGAAGAGACACAGGGGGAGGGAGTGGGGGAAGAGACACAGGGGGAGGGAGTGGGGGAAGAGACACAGGGGGAAGAGACACAGGGGGAGGGAGTGGGGGAAGAGACACAGGGGGAGGGAGTGGGGGAAGAGACACAGGGGGAGGGAGTGGGGGAAGAGACACAGGGGGAGGGAGTGGGGGAAGAGACACAGGGGGAGGGAGTGGGGGAAGAGACACAGGGGGAGGGAGTGGGGGAAGAGACACATGGGAGGGAGAGGGGGAAGAGACACATGGGAGGGAGAGGGGGAAGATACACAGGGGGAGGGAGAGGGGGAAGAGACACAGGGGAGGGAGAGGGGGAAGAGACACAGGGGGAGGGAGTGGGGGAAGAGACACCGGGGAGGGAGTAAAGTTAAATATGATCCCGTTATTTGTGACGGGAGGACAGCAATAGGCGCCACAGGGCGCTCATTGCGATGACTGCAATGGATGCTGAAGGCGCTCATTGCGAGGCTCGCAGAGAGGAAAGAGAAGGAGAGAAGAGGGAAGAGGGAAAGGACACAGGAGGAGACAGAGAGAGAGAAGCCATGTATAGCGAGGCTCGCATTGTGTGGCAAACAACATCATTGCGAGGCTTGCAAATATTATGCTGTAATTTTTGATGGGCAAGCCGCTAGTTGCATAATAAAAGTAAATAGGTTTTTGAAAACATTTTTATTATGAACACAATCAAAAGAAGATATAGAAAGAAAATGGCCACAGTGATGCATAAAGTCTACAGTTGTTAAGTATGAGAATCAGCAGATTACAGTTTAAACAGATTTTTTGCCAGGTGACTGGGTATAAATGTACGTCTCATTGGCACAGACTGCGGTTTATTTTCTTGCTTACATCCTCTGGCACTGTTTGTGTATATGTTTTTACATAAACTAGAAATTAAAACATCAGTGTACGGGCTATAATTAATGTGCACAGTATATCTAGTATTCATAAGCCACAATTATATAGATTTTTACAACAACCTCTGCTTTTCCATGAAAAGTTAAACCATTTAATGTTGCAAGTTTTGTATATAATTAGTCTGCAACTGGTGTTGGCAACTGCATGTACAGTCTGTGCACATCATAGTGCGGGCAAGGATGGCTAATTGTGCCCCCTTGTAATCATACCCACTGATGCTCAAAGACAAATGTGCCATAGTGTAAAAACGTGCGGATCACAAATATACAAACCAAAAATACAGTTCATTAAGAATAAAATTGTGAGACATTATATATATATATATATATATATATATATATATATATATATATATATATATATATATATATATATATATATATATAGCAGGGAAACACAAAAGCAGTGACCATATTTTGCAGTTGCATGCATTATTTAACAGTGAAAATTACTTATAATGGGATATATATACAGTTTATATCGTTTTTGTCTAGTCATTCAGTCGAGTCCGACTCTCTGTGATCCTATGGACTGCAACACGCCAGGCACATCTTGTGTGTGGATGTGCTTATCCATAATATTTTATTGGTAAAGATACAGGAGTGGGTTGCTGTTTCCTTCTCCAGTGCACCACGATTTATCTGACCTCTCTGCTATGATATGCCCATCTTGGCTGACCCTTCACGGGATAGCTCACACCTTCCTTGAAGTACACAAGCCACTTCCCCACAACAAGGTAGTAATCCACGAGGGTATATATATATATATATATATATATATATATATATATATATATATATATATATATATATATATATATATATAAATAAATAATCTACACACACATCATTATATATATATATATATATATATATATATATATATATATATATATAAATACTCTTCTGGATTGCTATGTTGTCTTGGTGAAGGGACTTCAATGAAGCGGTGAGCTATACCATATAGGGGTCACCCATGATGGGTAGGGCATGGCAAGGAGGTCAGACAAATCACAGTCCACTGGAGAAGGAACTGGCAACCCACTCCAGTACCTTTACCAATAAAACCTCATGAATAAGTGCAACCAGAGACATAATGATATATGTGCTTGGTGTAGAAACTGAACAACAAGATTATATATATATATATATATATATATATATATATATATATATATATATATACACACACACACATACAGTTTTTTTTGTTTGATATGCCTCTTGCTCCACATCTACATGCCAAAATATTGGGGAAGATTAACTAAACCATCACATGGGCTGCAATGCAAATGTTACCCCAAAGGAAATAGCCCTCTCAGCCCATACAATGCTTAATGAGTGTGTCCCTTTATCTCATTAACTAGATATCATTAACACCGTGTCATGTATTAAGCACCAGTATTTATCATTACCTTACATACCAGAGTATCTCCAAACCACAAAATGTGTGACAATAAGAAACTGACACAAAATGTATTGAGATCTGCTCTTCAGAATTCACAATCTCAAATATGGGGATTATTTAAAGTGCAAATAAAAAAAATATGTCTTTCATATAATGTACATATTTCACAATATCAGTATATTTAAAAGTAAAAGCCAGTGAATGGTTAACATATATATTTTAAACATCTGGAAATAAATGCATTTTTCCCAAGCTATAAACTGTTGCCAGATTCATATATAAAAAAGAAAAGCAGAGCAGCTACATTATATCAAACCCCATACATTAGCCTCTGCTTTCAATACTCCAGAAGCTTTAAGGACAATATAGTCTTTATTTAACTACAGAGAGAAAAAAAAAACAGATTCCACAGTCAGATGTCCAAAAGATTCATATCATCAATGGGTAAGAAAGTAAGAAGTCTTATAATGTCTTGCAGCCAAAAAGCTTAATGTAATTCCTAATAAACTAAGGGGTATTAGTGGGGGTTTCCTAATTTCATTGCTGAGAGGCATCAGCCCAGCTGGGTTTAAGTTTATCCCAAAAAGCAGTCCCTATGACCAGGCTCCCTGCAATAACAGAGGTGCAATCACATCCAATACATATTAAATCCAATACAAATCACATCCAACACAATCCAGTTTTCCAAAATACGCACAATGGATTTTTATTTAATACAAAAAAAAACTTTCCAAACTTACCATCTGTGTCTGTGTGAGTGTTGGGTCTGTTCCCAGCCCTCCTGTTCATGTTTCTTTGCTTGCTTGTGACAACCTCCAGATTTGGGGTTTTATTCTAAGCACAAAATAAAACTGCCCTAAAATAGGACTTTGTGCGTAATTTCCAGTTGCATATCCACAATTTGGAGCCAGGCAATATATTTACGCAGTCTTGCAAGACACAGTGTGTAAGATACTGTAGCACAAGCTCATCCAGACACAGTCAGCCCACACCCTGAGTGAGCCAATCACTAGTGCAGGGGAGGATTGTGGGAAGAACTCACACCAAGGAGCAGTTCTTCTTCTTTTAATATTATTATTAGTGATTTTTATTTATTTATTTGAAAGGAATCCATGAGACATGGTGTCACAATTTGAATTTGGAACCTGAAAAATGTTCTAGTAATGTGTTAAAGTACTATATTTACAGAAATAGTAGATAAATGGAGAAGCCTTCTAGTGGAGGTGGTGGGGATAAACAGGAGAGAGCTAAATAAGCCAAACTTTTTAAACTAGATAAAATGTGCAGATAAAATGTACCGTTTGGTTTCAAATTTATGTTTCTAGATGTAATATAAATGCCAATATGTATTGAGCAGAAAACACCTTTTCTCCTTTGAGGCTAACATCTTAAAAGTAGTCTAAATTCTAGGAGCCAGGAGAATTTTATGGGAGAACTTGGAATGAACCCCGTGATATAGGTGCTCTATTTAGGACACATTTTAAAAGCCCAGGTTCCATGGCTCCTGGAAAGTTTCCACCCCTGTATTTTATATATATAATATATATATATATATATATATATATATATATATATATATATATATATATATATATATAAATATTTATAGAATATATATATATATATATATTTATAGAATATATATATATATATATATTTATATATATGTTTTTATATATATATATATATATATATATATATATATATATATACATATATATATATATATATATATATATACACATATATATATACATATATATATATATATATAATATATATATATATATATATATATATATCTATATGTACATACTGTATATATATATATACTAATAAATTGCCCGTCAAAAATGACTATCATTTATAATTTTTCTCTCCCTCCCTTGTGTCTCTCCCACCCCTTCCCTCTCCCGTATCTCTTTCTCCCTCTCTTCTCCCCTGTGTCTCTTTCTCCCTCTCCCCTCCCATGTGTCTCTTCCCCCTTCCCTCCCTTGTGTCTCTTTCTCCCTCTCACCTCCCCTGTGTCTCTTTCTCCCTCTCCCCTGTGTGTCTCTTTCTTCCTCTCCCCCCCGTGTCTCTTTGTCCCTCTCCCCTGTGTCTATTTTTCCCTCTCCCGTGTTTCTTTCTCCCTCTCTTCTCCCCTGTGTCTCTTTATCCCCCTCCCTTCCCCTGTGTCTCTTCCTCCCCTCTCCCCTGTGTCTCTTTCTCCCTCTCCCCTGTGTGTCTCTTTCTCCCTCTCCCCCCGTGTTTCTTTCTCCCTCTCCCCTCCCATGTGTCTCTTTCCCCTTCCCTCCATTGTGTCTCTCCCCCGCCGTGTCTTTTCCCCCTCTCTCCTCCCCTGTGTCTCTTCCTCCCGCTCTTCTCCCCTGTGTCTCTCCTGCCCCTCCCCTGCCCTGTGCCTTCCTCCCCCTTTCCCTTGTGTCTTCCTCTTCCCTCCCGTGTCTTCCCCCCTCTCCCCTTTTCGATGTCTTCCCCTTTCCCCTCCCCTGTGTCTTCCTCCCATCTCTTCCCTCCCTTGTGTCTCTTTCTCCCTCTCCCCTCCCCTCCCCTGTGTCTCTTTCTCCCTCTCCCCTGTGTCTCTTTTTCCCTCTCTTCTCCCCTGTGTTTCTTTCTCCCTCTCCCCTCCCCTGTGTCTCTTCCCCCTTCCCTCCATTGTGTCTCTCCCCCGCCCTGTCTCTTCCCCCTCTCTCCTCCCCTGTGTCTCTTCCTTCCCCCTCTTCTCCCCTGTGTCTTTCTCACACCTCTACCCTCCCCTCTGTCTTCCTCCCCCTTTCCCTTGTGTCTTCCTCTACCCTCCCCTGTGTCTTCCCCCCTCTCCCCTTTCCTATGTCTTCCCCTCCCCTGTGTCTTCCTCCCACCTCTTCTCTCCCTTGTGTCTCTTTCTCCCTCTATCCTCCCCTGTCTCTCTTTCTCCCTCTCCCCTTTGTGTCTCTTTCTCCCTTTCCCCTGTGTCTTCCTCCCCCTCTCCCCTGTGTCTTCCCCCTCTTCCTCTGCAGCTCGTGGTTGTTGCTGCGTACACCATGTGCGCGTGCTCCCTGCCGCAGCCGCAAACTGCACATGTGCTCAGCTCTGTACGGGTTTAGGAAGTACTGGTAAGTGTGAACTTTGACAAAAATGGGTAGAGCTCTAGCCCAAAAGATTCTGGGCAATTTAAGAAATTTGAAGGTTGTTTCCACTAAATTTGTATTATTATTGTGACCTTATACTTCATTGTATGTTCTGTGAATGGGATTTATGGAGTTTATTAGCTAATCGGTCTCTCCAAAACTCTGAATAAAAACATATCTGTTTCCCCCCCTTGATGTACAGGGCAGTGGTTGCTCTTCTCAATCTGTGGAATGCTATTTCTTAGCAATTATATCGTGAAAATATATTGTTATATAGTATTCTGTTTGTTTTGCTTATTTTTTCATATTATCATAGTAATTCCAAATAAATATATTATTGATCCACATTTACAAATATAAAATAACAGAATATAACGCGTTTCGACCGTACGGCACTGCTTCTCCTAAACTATTTTCTAAACTCCAACACTGAACTTCCAGAAGGATTTTATCATATATATATATAATATTTTTACTGCCCAAAACTAGCTGCTTTGCTATCTACTGAGAGCTTTAAACTTCCCCATTCTGTTAATTGTTGTTCATTGAATAAAAAAAAATCACTTGTTGGAAATAAAGATATAAATTCCCATTGAATATTCTTAGACCATTTTTTTACTTACATGTTAGTTTATGTCGCTACCTTGTCATGAAGGGGCTTGTGTACCTCAATGAAACTGTCACCTATAACATGTAGGGTTACCCAAGATGAACAGGTCATAACAGAGAGGTCAGACAAATCAAGGTCCACTTTGAGGAACTTTCAACCTACTACAGTATCTTTGCTAAGATAACCTTATGGGCAAGCACAACCAAACACAAAACAATATGGCCCTGGAAGATGAGCCCCTCAGGTCAGAAGGTGCCTACCACATTTTTTTGGAAGAGCAGAGGGTGAGTATGAGTAGCACCTGCTCTATTGAAATGGTTGGGCCAAAGCCGAAAAGACACCCCGCTGCAGATGTGTCTGGAGAGGAAAGACCAATTCAGCATTGGATCCTGGAATTTTAGAACTATGAACCAAGGCAAATTAGATGTGGTCAGACATGAAATTACAAGATTAAACATTGATAGCCTGGTAATTAATGAACTTAAATGGACTGGAATGGGACATTTCACATCAGACAACCACCAGAAGAAATGGAGTAGCCCTCATAAGAATGGCCAAAGCAGTGTTCGATCACAACCCAACAATTGACAGAATGATTTTAATTCAAATTCAAGGCAAGCCATTTAGCATCACAGTGATCCACGTCTATGCTCCAACCATGAAGAGGCTGAAGTTGTCCATTTCTACAAGTATATTAAACACGTCATAGATATAACACCAAGAAAAAAATCATCATAGGAGATTGGAATGCTAAAGTAGGGAGCTTTATATACCTGTAATAACGGCAAGTTTGGCCTTGGAGTACAAAATTAAGCAGGTCGAAGATTAGTAAAATGTCAAGATAATTCTCTGGTCATAGTAAACACCCCCTTCCAATAGACCCTGAGACGACTCTACACATGGACATCACCAGATGGACAACATATAAATCAGATGGACTATATACTTTGCAGCCAAATTTGGAGGAGCTTGATACAGTCAGCAAAAACAAGACCTGGAGCCGACTGCGGGTCAGACCATGAGCTTCTCATTGCAAAGTTCAGAATTAAACTGATGAAACCAAGGAAAACCTTCAGACCAAGTTGATACGAAATAAATAATATCCCCAGTGAATATGCAGCGGAAGTAAGGAATAGATTTAAAGGACTAGACATGGAGGATAGAATGCCTGAAGAACTTTGGACTGAAGCATGCAACAGCAAACAAGATTTGTCCAATTGGGTGCAGAATTCCAGAAGATGGCAAGAAGAGACAAGGAGATATTCTACAATGAGTGAAGTAAAGAGGTAGAAGATCAAATGAGAATGTCAAGCATATATATTTTCATTGTAGAGTGACCCTTTAAGCAGGGGCGTATTTAGGTTTTAAACTGCCCTAGACCATTCAGATTTGTGCACCCCCACTCCCCATCATTAGTTTATGTATATATATATATATATATATATATATATATATATATACAGTATATGGTATGTCAGAAAGGGACAAGTACACAGTCAGAAAGTGACAAGTACACAGTGACAAGTAGGAACTAAAAATAAATAATAACAGCAATTATACAGTATATATATATATATATATATATATATATATATATATATATATATATTATTTACAACAGGCTTCCATTTCTTTTATTGGACCTTCGTACAGCCTCTGTCTTACCAGGATGTGTCCTTTTAATTTAATTAGCATTCCATAACAGCTAATGAGAGCACTGGCCGTTGTGTATGTCAAATTCACATTGTGTAGATACGATATTCTTGTTATTCAAATTTTCATTCTACATCAGGTAGTAAATCACTGGAAACCATATAATTACAAATAAAAGGTAAAACATTACAGACTATATTACTTTTTGTTAACATTCTTAGTTCCTCAAAAGGGACAATTTTAATGTTTTGACAACAGTTGTCCTTTAAATATATTTTTTGAATATGTGAACAATTTTAGTTAAGCAGGGTTTACCTGAAGTTCAAGAAAATCTGTATTTATATGGAGCATGTAACAAACCAACACCATTATTAACGGTGTAAGCCATGGGCATAAATACAATTGAAAGAAACTCATAATGTTTTTAAGACACTGCATATATAAAGAAGAATTTCCCTGGTCTTTGCTTCATCATTTCCCGAGATCTGGAGAATGAGGGTGTGTTTTTATTTATCAACGGAGAGAGGGATGTAGATGGAGGGAGAGGTGAGAAACATTTTGATATATACTCTTGCTGGATCTGACACCACCTCCACCCCACCCACATTACCAGGAGCAGGCAGCTTACATCTTTAATAAATGCAAGCTCTGCTCTCCAAGAACATAAGTTCCCCTCACACAACATCTTCACCAAAGTATCATGAATTCCTCCAGTAGAGGTGTCAAAACATTTTTTTTTTATTCCATTGAAAACTAGTTTTATGACTTTTTTCCATCAAATTATGTTCAAAGCTTAAAACATATAAATTGTGTTTTGTTGCATGGTGTTTTTTTAACTACCATCCCAGAGTGTGGCAACAAGTGGTTGTAGAAGGGTATTTTGGGCCAGACTCACAAATTTTCCTTGAGGTAGCAAATGGGCTGCCATGTTTATTTTGTATTCACATTTCCATATAAAATAGCCATTGTGGTTCATTACTACCTTTAAGTCCAACCTATGGTTTTGCCCTATTGTACAGCCTTTAATGTGATAGAGCCTCTGCCTAAAGGGATGTATCTGGAAACAGACCATGAGTCTGAAGTCTAGAACTCTTGCAAGCTGTCCTTAAACGAATATGGATCTCACCCTAACATAAAACATCAAAGATCATGTGGAATAACTGTTTACTTGTTTACAATTGATCAATACTTTTCTTAAATGAGTTATAAGTATTTATAGAGCACACCCACGAGTAGTTGTATAGATAATAAGTTTGTCAAATGATTGTAGGTGGGTTAAATCAGCCAATAGGAGAGACAAGCAGCTGAATAGATATGTGTTTATTTTTTTATCAATGTGCTATATATGATTTATCCAGCCCCACAGAAGTAAAATGATGTTTCACAAAGCTCTCTGTGTTGTGAAAGAGAAAGTCTGAAGTATGTAGTAGAGGAATGACGGACTGTGACTATCAATGCACTGAAGAGCCAACAGTTTTGTTATACCCACAGTTTATACAGGATCTCTGTATATTTTATCATGTGAACTCAATAAAAAATGTTTGTAAAGTGAACATATTTTGTTATCCAGGACTGCAAAAAATAGAACTTTTCTAAAAGTCCAGTCATTGATTTTACTTTAACGTTTAAAATCATGTTCTTTAAATACAAAATAAAAATGTGTTAGTTATATAATCCTTAATTATCCTAACATGTTTTACTGTCTTGGGAAGTAATCCATAAGCAAGTTAATTTAATATGAATTAATATGATGGTGTCTGATTACCATAGAATTCCCTTTCGGCTATTCTTTGTATTAAAGAAAATAATACATGGCTCAATGTGTTCTGTATCCTTTTGTAATTAAGAAAGCCAAAATTATCAAGAACCGGTATAAAAAGACCAGTTGTTTAATTTATCACTAACGATAAATGATTTGTTGTTGTTGAGGACCACAGTAGGTATTATTG
>CM050169.1:32720369-32800369 GCA_027410445.1 Discoglossus pictus | reverse complement strand
GTATCTTAATACACAACATATATATCTTAGGCTTTTATCTATGTTACATAGTTGCGATAGTCTTAAACTTTAATATGCCATGTTATAAACATTGTAAAAATGTCCTGTTACTATAATATTGCAAATAATTGCAACAAAAATAGCAGCAATTTATTGCACTGCCTCCAGTCTATCAGGCAGCAAATTAATTCACAACTTAAATAGCATTATGTGTTTTACAAATGCAGAGTGACATCCTAATGACTATGCCTGACAATTAAACTATTGTAAATCACACAGCAATGCTAACAATCTGGAATTATTCTGAGCTGAAATACAGCATAAATTACCCTCCTATATTGCTAGCGCCGCAGCATCGCCTCAGACTACAGCTTCTAGGTATGAATTAATGATTGTATGGAGCAAACTATTTGATGACATTTCTGAACTTAAATGTCCTTCATGCTAATTTTAACTGTTAGTGGGATGCTTGATTTTGCAAACTATGCTCTTGTTGGTTTTCTTTTCATATACACTTTTTATTCAGTAAAAACATAAATGTGTAGGAAAACCTTTGGACGATATCCTAGGCTAAATAAGGAAGAAAAACCTTTTTTGTTATAAAAAAATTGCTATAATGAAGATTACCTAGGTTCTGGCAACTGTTTCATGTCTGAACTTTCCTACTCACATAAGCAGGGAGATTGACAGGGGGGGAGGAGGTACATTTATGAGTGGCCTGCCATGCTGACTGGCATTAATATTATGTACTGAGATCCCTGCCATGAAGGGAGGAGCAGAGCTCCCCAGATGCTGAGACTAATGCATTAGCACACACACTATATATATATATTAGCTGTTCAAGGATGATTTATAATCCCCAAGTCTATGAAATATACCCATTTAATAATGGAAACACATTTAGACATTTCACTATTGCATATTTTGGAGAGGTAAGGTGTAGGGATTGGGTGTGCATTGGGTTGGGGGCCCTGGCTATTATTAAATATTCAAGATTTCCCAAGGTGACCCTGCACTTACGTTTTTACTGTTACTAAACCAAGATCTGGTTGCTCTTCAGTGTATGACCTTGGCTTGTGACCAAAAACCTTTCTCCGTCTGCAGCCTGTTTAGACCCATTGTCTGTGACCTGGAATACTCTGTTTCTTCTTGTCTTGACATTGAGTCTGTGGCCTAGATGATTACCTACCTCAACTTCTAGCCTGTGGTCTAGATTACTGCACATGATACCTACCTCAACTTCTAGCCTGTGGTCTAGATTACTGCACATGATACCTACTTCATCTTCTAGTCTGTGGTCTAGATTACTGCACATGATACCTACCTCAACTTCTAGTCTGTGGTCTAGATTACTGCACATGATACCTACCTCAACTTCTAGCCTGTGGTCTAGATTACTGCACATGATACCTACCTCAACTTCTAGTCTGTGGTCTAGATTACTGTACATGATACTTACTTCATCTTCCAGCCTGTGGTCTAGATTACTGTGCTAATTACCTACCTTAACTTCTAGTCTGTGGTCTAGATTACTGTACATGATACCTACTTCAACTTCTAGCCTGTGATCTAGATTACTGTTCTAATTACCTACCTTAACTTCTAGCCTGCGGTCTAGATTACTGTACATGATACCTACCTCAATTTATAGCCTGTGGTCTATATTACTGTGCTTGTTACCTACCTCAACTTCTAACCTGTGATTATTATTATTATTATTTTTATAGTTTCTTTATAACGCGTCGACATATTAACATTTAGCAAAGGAAGGAGGGCCCTGTCTTTGAGCTAGGAATCCAATGTCCATGGTGAATTCCCAAAGTACTTAGGATAGAAACTTGCAGACTTACAATCTAAGGGATAGTGAGTGGTAAAAGAGGGGGAGAGAGGTGATAAGTGTGTCAGGGTGTAAGATGAAGACTGGCAGGTTTCCATCCTCCTTAAAACACGCCATAATTACACCCATTCTCAAGAAGCCCTCATCTGACCCAGCTTCTGCCTCCAACTACCGCCCTATCTCACTACTTCCCCTGGCTTCTAAACTGTTGAGGGGCTTGTTTACAATCGCCTCACTCAATTTATATCCTCCAATTCCCTTCTTGACCCCTTCCAATCTGGTTTCCGTGCCCAACACTCAACAGAAACAGACAAAAGTCACCAATGACTTGCTAACCACCAAATCAAAGGGTCACTTCTTCATTCTAATTCTCCTGGATCTCTCATCTAATCCAAACTCTCTGCTCATTTGGCATCCATTTGGCTCTTTCATGGTTCACATCCTATCTAAAAGATAGTACATTTAGCATCTCCTTCTCTGGCACCTCTTCTTCACCTCTCCCTCTGTCTGTTGGCGTTCCCCAAGGTTCTGTCCTAGGCCCCCTACTCTTCTCCATCTACACCTCCTCCCTTGGCACCCTCATAAAATCCTTTGGATTTCAGTATCATCTCTATACAGATGATACTCAAATCTACCTCTCTGCACCCAATCTATCCCCCTCTCTTTTAGCTCAAGTTTCCAACTGCCTCTCTAGCATATCCTCCTGGATGTCCGCCCGTCAACTCAAACTCAACATGTCTAAGACTGAACTCCTAATCTTACCACCCTCTACTACAGCTTCCACTCCTCAAATATCTCTCACTGTTGACAACACCATCATCACTCCCACCTCCCAGGTCCGTTGTCTTGTGGTTCTACTGGACCATTCCCTCTCTTTTATTCCTCACATCCAATCGATAACAAAATCTGGTCAGTTTCACCTACAAAACATCTCCAAAATTCGTCATTATCTTACAGAAGACACAGCTAAAATTCTAATACTACTGCAATTCACTCCTTGCTGGCCTACCCATCTCTCGTCTGTCTCCCCTCCAATCCATAATGAACGCCTCCGCTAGACTCATCTTCAATACCAAATGATCAGTGTCTGCAGCTCCTTTCTGTCAGTCACTCCACTGGCTTCCCATAGCTTCTCGAATTACATTTAAAATCATGACCCTTACATATAACGTCCTCAACAACAATGCACCTCCTTATATCGCTGCTCTTGTTTCAAAATACTCTCCTAACCCCCCCCCCCCTTCGTTCTGCTAACGACCTTTTTCTTTGCATTCACGTTGCCATTTTGCATTTGTCACCCTCTTGTATCACACCTAAACCCTTAGGCCCTAATTCAATTGCAATTTGGCCAATTGAATAGGGCTCTAAATAAGCACATAGCATATTTTTTTTTAAATAAGTTTTTAGTTAGTGAAAACCTTGCTTTTGGATAGATGTTTACTAACTAAAAACTTCTTTAAAAAAAATATGCTATTTGCTTATTTAGAGCCCTATTCAATTGGCCAAATTGCAATTGAATGAGGGCCTTAGATTGTAAGTTTGCAAGTTTTCAATCGTGTGTCCGTGTCTTGGAAACAAGCACTATGTACATTTGATTATATGCTCAAAAACAGGACCCTCCATTCTTTATAAGGTGTTAAGTTTGTTTTTTGCCATGTACTAAACCCCTGTACAGCGCTATGGAATATGTTGGCGCAATATAAATAAAGATAATAATAATAATAATAATGATGCGTTTTAAGTGAGGTTTTAAATGTTATGAGGCAAGAGGATAATCTGGTGGAGCGAGGCAAGGAGTTCCAGAGACTAGGGGCAGCACGAGAAAAGGAGTGAGAGGAGGTGACAAGAGTTGTAAAAAGAAGAAGGTCATTAGCAGATCGAAGAGGGCGGGTGGGGGAGTATTTGGAGATGAGAGCAGAGATGTAAGGGGGAGCATTATTGTTGAGGGCTTTATAAGTAAGGGTCATGATTTTACATTTTATTCTTCAGGCTAAGGGAAGCCAGTGTAGTGATTAACAGAGAGGTGATGCTGAGACTGAACGTTGTGTACGGAAGATGAGTCTAGCAGAGGCATTCATAATGGATGGAAGTGAAGATAGTGGGGTGGTGGGTAGGCCAACAAGAAGCGAGTTCCAGTAGTATAGTCGAGAGATGATGAGAGAGTGTATAAGGATTTTAGTTGTGTCTTTTGTAAGATAGTGACGAATTCTGGAGATGTTTTTTAGATGGAGAAGACAAGATTTAGTTAGTGACTGTATGTGAGGGATGACAGACAGAGCGGGGTCTAGTAGAACTCCAAGACAACGGGCTTGGGAGGAGGGGGTGATGATGTCTTTGTTGACAGTGAGAGAGATGTGAGGAATTGACGCTGAGGGAGAGGGAGGGAAGATTAGGAGTTTTTAGACATGTTGAGTTTGAGATGGTGGGTGGCCATCCAAGAGGATATACTAGAGAGGCAGTTGGAGACGTGTGTTAGAAGAGAGGGGGACAGATCTGGTGCGGAGAGGTAGATTTCAGTGTCATCTGCATAGAGATGATAATGTAGCCCAAAGAGTTTATTAGGGTACCAAGTGAGGAAGTGTAGATGGAGAATAGGAGGGGGCCAAGGACAGATCCTTTGGGAACATCAAGAGACAGGGGGTGAGGAGAAGAGGTGTCATAGAAGGAGATACTGAATGATCGATTTTGTAGGTATGATGAGAACCACGAGAGAGCAGTGTCTCGAATACCGAGGGAGGAGAGGATATGGAGTAGAAGTGGATGGTCGACAGTGTCAAAGGCAGCAGAGAGATCTAGAAGAAGAAGCATTAAAAAGTGACCCTTTGACTTGGTGGTAAGCAGGTCAGTGACTTTAGTGAGAGCTGTCTCAGTGGAGTGTTGGGGCCGAAAGCTGGATTGGAAGGTGTCAATAAGGGAGTTAGAGGCAATAAAGCTGGAAAGGCGGCTATAGACGAGCCGCTCCAGCAGTTTGGAAGGTGAAATGTACAGCGAGTGGAAAGCAAAATACCCACACCACCACCTTGTTTGTTCCCAGGTCTAGGTGTGTGGCTGAGGTGAAAACCACTGTGAGAGAGTGCTGCAGGGGAAGCAGTGTCTGAGGATGAGAGCCAGGTTTCAGTGAGAGCCAGTAGATTGAGGGAGTTTGTAGTGAATAAGTCGTGAGAGAATGTGAGTTTATTGCAGATAGATTGTGCGTTCCAGAGGGCGCAGGAGAAAGGTAGAGATGAAGGTTTGTGACATGTGATGGATATCAGATTCTGTGTGTTACGGGTGTTTGCTGGCCTTGAAACAGAGCGTGGCTGACAGCGAGTGGAGATGAGTGAAGGGCCTGGGTTACGGGGTTATATCTGCCGCAGCCAGGAGAAGGAGGAATGAAAGGGAGAGAAGATGGGACTGGGACTTCCAGTGCTGTTTCTGCTTGTGAGTGTTAGGGAGGGGTGGTGTTGTGACTGAAGGAGGGAGAGGAGCTCATGGGAGCAGAGGAGAGGAGAGCAAGGAAGGTGAGATATTGTTGGGGACATGATATGGAGATGCGGCAAAGTAAAGTCTGAGAGAGAGGCAGTAGGTTATAAGAAAGAGGAAAGCGTGAGAAAGCATTGTGACAATGTGTGAGATTAGGAAAAATAGGTTTGAAGATTGTGGGGGAAAAATTATTACTTATTGCTTATTATTACTGTGATCAAGATTACTGTACATGATACCTACCTCAACTTCTAGACTGTGATCGAGATTACTTTACATGGTATCTACCTCAATTTCTAGTCTGTAATGACTGTGTTTGTTACCTTCAGATTCTAGCCTGTGATCTAGATTACTGTACATGATACCTACCTTCATTTTTAGCCTGTGATGTAGATTACTGTGCTTGTAACCTACCTCAACTTCTAACCTGTAATGATCTAGATTGCTGTGCATGTAACCTACCTCCACTTCTAACCTGTAATGATCTAGATTGCTGTGCATGTAACCTACCTCAACTTCTAACCTGTAATGATCTAGATTGCTGTGCATGTAACCTACCTCCACTTCTAACCTGTAATGATCTAGATTGCTGTGCATGTAACCTACCTCAACTTCTAACCTGTAATGATCTAGATTGCTGTGCATGTAACCTACCTCCACTTCTAACCTGTAATGATCTAGATTGCTATGCATGTAACCTACCTCCACTTCTAACCTGTAATGATCTAGATTATTGCGCTGGTAAGCTACCTCCACTTCTAACCTGTAATGATCTAGATTGCTATGCATGTAACCTACCTCCACTTCTAACCTGTAATGATCTAGATTATTGCGCTGGTAAGCTACCTCCACTTCTAACCTGT
Source organism: Discoglossus pictus (assembly GCA_027410445.1). Taxonomy (NCBI): domain Eukaryota; kingdom Metazoa; phylum Chordata; class Amphibia; order Anura; family Alytidae; genus Discoglossus; species Discoglossus pictus. Next base: position 32,794,207 of record CM050169.1, on the reverse strand, counting down.
AATGATCTAGATTACTGTGCTTGTTACCTACCTCAACTTCTAACCTGTAATGATCTAGATTACTGTACATGATACCTACCTCAACTTCAAACCTGTGATCTAGTTTTATTGTGCCTGTTACCTACCTCAACTTCTCACCTATAATCTAGATTACTGTACATGATACCCACCTCAATTTCTAGTCTGTGATCTAGTTTACTGTGCTTGTTACCTACTTCAGTTTCTAGCCTGTTATCTAGAGTACTGCAAATGATACCAACCTGAATTTCTATCATACGATCTAGATTACTGTACTTGTTACCTCCCTCAATTTATAGCCCAGTGATCTAGATTACTATGCTTCTTACTTACCTCAAATTCTAGCCCATGATCTAGATTACTATGCTTGCTGCCTACCTATGACCTCGACTGTTCTGCTTGCCACATTCCTCGACCTCTAACCAGTGACCCAGATTACAATGCCTACTGCCTTCTCCTGACGTTTAAACGACTAACAACCCTTCTACTGCCACTACTCAAGGTCAGTTTTATGCCAGTCCAGTTTCTTTGTTCCTTTTTGAGCTTCATATTGCCCTATATATTCCTCACATACACATATAGTTGTATATAATGTTTGTGTACAGGAATAAATAGATAAATATTAAAAGTATTTTTTAACATGTTTTAACATATATCTTTGCTTATTATAGTATGCTTTCTTTGTACAGCTAGAATTGCCAAATAAATCAAGATATTAAAGAAATATAAAACTTTTATATTCAATTATTCTTTACTGTGGTGTCCCATACCTTTTACTGGCATTTTAAACTGTTGAAGATGTTGAAGGGTTATGGTTAGGTATTTAAGTTAATGGTTAGGGCTAGTGGTTATGGTTTGTGGTTAGGTGTTGGGTTTAGGGTTTTGGGTTAGGGTTGGGGTTAGGGTTAAGTGTTGGGGTTTGAGGGTAGAGTTAGGTGTCAGGGTTAGAATTTGGGGTTAGGTGTTAGGGTTAGGGTTTTAGGTTAGGGTTAGATGCTACAGTCTTATAGGGTTTATGGTGGTTAGGGTTAGGTGTTGGGATTAGGTTTGTGGTTGGGGTTATGGTTAGGTGTTGGGATTAGGTTTGTGGTTGGGGTTATGGTTAGGTGTTAGGGTTTAGGGTTAGGTGCTAGGGTTTGGTGTTAGAGTTAGGTGTTGGGGTTAGCGGTTTGGGTTATGTGTCTGGGTTAGGATTTGGGGTTAAGTGTTAGGGTTTCGGGTTAGAGTTAGGGTTTAGGGTACTAGTAGATAATAAGCTTTAGAATAACAAGAAATTTCAATAAAATTTCGGTCACAGCACCTAGCGGCCAATGACCGCCACTGCTGGAGGTCAACTATAAGGAAAGATCTAAAAAAGGCTAGTGAAATGTACAGACATTTTTTATGGTCTTTTACATGAAACAAACTTCCTGCTGAGGTGACAGTGTCCTTTTAATGGATTGTCACGAGATGCAGTTATACTTTTCTTTGGGTAGCCATTCTTCAAAAGAGCATACTAGAAATTTAGGACTTCAATATAGAAACATAGCAGACCAGAACTTAATGACCCATTTAGTCTGTCCATTTTATCCACCTAAAATATTGGCTTAATCAACAATATGCTTATTATAGACATATTCAAGAAAGAAGACACGTAACAAACTAACATTACCAGCTGTGTAAGTCATGAGTGTAAAAACATTTTTAGAAAAGAATCAGAATATTTGAAGGCTATGTTTATGAATAGAGTAATCCATCTTGTCTGCTGCATAATTTTTTTGAGGACAAAATCTTAAGGGGTGTTATTTTTATCTATTAGTGGCTGGAGTGTGGAGAAAGAGGGAAGAGGAAGAAGGAGACATATTTATTATATAGTTTAATCTTATTAAATCGGGCACATACCTCCTATACCAGTGGTGGCGAACCTATGGCACGCGTGCCACAGGTGGCACGCCGTGCCCCTTCTGTGGGCACGCGGCCATAGGTCGCCGGCAGCATGCTGGGTCTGCTCATCGTGCGGGAGCACGGCGCCTGAGCGCTCTCCCGTCACTTAAAAAAGGAAGGGCTGTGCTAGCGTGCAGGCGAACAGACTCTCCTGGAGATCCGCAGGGGGAGAGGCAAGGGGAAGGTAAGAGTTATGGGGCAGGGGAGAGACAAGGGAGAGAGAAGAGGGTTGAGACAAGGGGGATGGAGAAGGTGAGAGACAAGAGTGGAGGGAGAGACAATGGTGTAGGGAGCCAATGGGGAGTTGGACAGATAAGGGAGAAGGGGAGAGACAATGGAGAAGGGGGAGACAAGGGGAAGTGGAGAGACAAGAGGGGAAAGAGAAGGGTGGGGGATACAAGTTAGAAGGGGAGAGAGAAGGGGAAGACAGTGGAGAATGGGAAAGAGAAGTGTGGGAGAGAGATAGAAGGGTGTGGGAGACAAGGGAGAATGGGAGAGACAAGGTTGGGTGAAACAAGGGGGTAGAGAGAGCAGGGTGGGAGAGACCAGGGGGAGAGACAAGGGTAATGGGAGACACAAGGGGAAGGGGAGAGACAAGGGGGGAGACAATGGGGAGGGAAGAGACAAGGGAGAGAGAGAGTGAATGGTGGGAGAGACAATAGTGAAGTACAAGGAGAGACAAGGGTGGGGGTAGAGACAAGAGTGAAGGAGATACAAGGGTGGGGGAGAGATAAGCAGAGAAAGAGGGAGGGAGGGAGGAAGAAAGGAGAGCAGAGAGAAGGGAGGATGGAGAGAAAGAAAATAGGGAGAGGCAGAAGGGAAAGGAAGAAGTAAGAGAGTGAGATGGGAGAGAAGGTACAAGAGAGGAGAAATAAGGGTGGGAGAGAGAGAAGGATGGAGGGAAGAGACAAGGGAGAAGGGGAGATACAGGGGTGGTGGGAGACAAGGAGGAAGGGGAGAGACAAGGGGAGGGGAGAGAGAAGGGTGTATGTTCCAAGGGGGGGGGGAGACAAGGGAGAAAGGAAGAGACAAGGCTGGAGGGAGAGACAAGGGGGAGGGGAGAGACAAGAGGCGAGAGAGGAGGGTGGGGGGAGAGGGAAAAATGGGGGAAGAGACAAGGGGGAAGGTGAGATACAAGGGTGGGGGAGAGACAAGGGGGAAGGGGAGACATAAGGGGCAGGGGAGAGACAAGGGAGAATGGGAGAGAGAGAAGGGTGTAAAAGACAAGGGGGAGTGAGAAAGTGAGAGACAAGAGTGGAGGGAGAGACAAGAGGGAGTGGTAGTCAAGAGAGATGGGGAGAGACAAGGGAGAAGGGGGCGACAAGGGGAAGCGGGCATATGCATTAAGGGAGCAATGTATAAAATTGCTATTTTTGGATTAAAAGAGTGAGGTGCATTGTATTCTCATTTGCATGGCCCTGCCTTTTAGACAAGTGAATGGGCTTATTAATGTAATATTAATTTCCTCTCTCTAAAAATGTATATATATATATACATACAGTGGGGGGGGGGGGAAGTATTTGATCCCCTTCGGATTTTTTTTGTCCATGACAAAGAAATGATCAGTCTATAATTTTATCAAAAATGACGGGAATACAATTGTAAGGCTGGCAATGCTGTTTGCCACATAATGTGAGGCTTTTGCTCCTCTGAGCACCATTTGCGTGGCGCGCACTAACTGCCATTTGTTTTATTTTCAACGTTCTGCGTTCCTGTCGTTGTTCGTCTAAGACTCAGTATTCAGGTTTAATTGCCGTGTTGGCACTTAGAGGAAAAAAAAGTTGGCATGTATTGCGGTTTGGGCACTCGGGCTCAAAAAGGTTCGCCATCACTGTCCTATACCATACATGCTTGCACCAATAGCTGCAAGCTCTATATCGGTCTGTGTTTCTGGTGGTGCTTATCCACCTGGTTTTCTTTGCAAAGATACAGGAGTGGGTTGCCATTTTCTTCTCTATTGGACAGTGATGTGTCTGACCTCGCTGCTATGACCTGTCCATTATAGGTGACCCTACATGATATAGCTCACAGATTCATTGAGGTAGACAAGCCCCCTTCGCCACGACAAGGTAGCGATACAGAAGGGGAGTTTGCCAGTTACTCCTCCATATTTGTGGAGAGCAAAACTACTATTTGAAGGTATTTTTTTGTTTCTAGCGTTGAGCTCTCTGAGATGATTGGGTCAGCAGTTCAAGAGCCAGCTCAAAAGCCAATTAAAACGCAATCGAGTTCTAAACTGTGACCGTTACATTCACATTTCTTCAGCAGCTAACATCACCTTTCATAAAACGGACTTATAATAATAAACGTCATGTACTATCACTTTAATGAATAAATATAGATTTTCTATAAGTGAGATCTTCCATATAAGTGACACTATAGGATTTCCTTATGCTTATGCCTGGCGTGCTTGAATTCCCCTTATCTAACCTAATATAAGTTGCACCTTCTCACAAATGGATATGATTACCTATATATCCAGCATATTTGAGCAAAGCCAGGGTTGGATTATACGCAAGCCAGGAATCCTATCCACATACAGTCGTTTCAAGGTTACGGCCGGTTCCCCAGATTGTGTAGTGGATATTTTGAGTAGGAAGTTCACCACAACAATAATTGAATATATCGATTTATTAATATTAATTCACATTTTTGAACAGTTTGTGAAAACACTGATTTTTTTTCTTTATTTGTATCATTTTTATAGATCAGTTTAGATTCAGTTCCCACAAAATAAATTAGAAGCTTTTTGTAATGGAAATACATCAATTTATTTATTTAAATGTAAAAACAAATGTAGATTCCTAGGAAGAATAAAAAGCGATATTACTGTGAATGACGTGATCAGGGTACGGGGTGACCATCATGCGCTTTTTGCCATTAGTACATAAAACAAGGTCCCTTTGTGAACGCGTTTCTATTTCTGAACTTACGGAGTCAGATTAATGCACAAAAAAAGCCTGGGGCAAATATTAACCAGAATGTCTTATCATGTTAACTGACATTGAGTCCAGATCCTGCAAATCTGACCCTGTCCAGTGAAAAAAAAATGGTTACATATAATACACGTATTAATACATGACATGATATGAATTTGTACTGCAACTCGGGGTAATAAGAGGTTATGATCACACACCATAGCTTGCTCTCACTTTGTATCATTTAAAGGGCCGCAGTAACTGTCCCAAATTCCTAATTTTAAAGGGATTCTGTTAAAGGGATTCTGTTAATCCACCCACATATCAAAGAGTCACATATGTTTGTAATCAAAAGATAATTGTCAATCATTGATAATGTACCCTGGCTGGGTCTCTGAAATTATTGTTTTTAGTGAAAAGTCAAAGAAAAATGAAAAGATTGAGCATGCTCAGAACCCAGGGAAAAAATAGCATTATTAGCCTTGGCACTCATGGGTTGCTTATGTTCCCAAGGAATATGGGTGATAAGCACTGGTGTAAGTTATCTAAAGGGTATTAGATTACAAGTGAAGGTAATTATATAGTGTAACCTTGGAATTATTGTTTGTGATGGAAATGTTCCTGTGAGCCAGTCCTCTCTCTCTCTCTCTCTCTCTCTCTCTCTCTCTCTCTCTCTCTCTCTCTCTCTATATATATATATATATATATATATATATATATATGCATTTTTGTGATGGAGGGCTCCCTCTCTGTCGCTCTCGCTTTAATCTTTTTTTTTCTCTCTCTCTCTCTATTTATGTATACATTAATGTTTGTGATTGAGGTCTCTCTCTCTCTCTCTTTCTCTCTCTCTCTCTCTCTCTCTCTCTCTCTATATATATATATATATATATATATATATATATATATATATGTATATCACTAATATAATTTCCGTAAGTGCGTAACGCTCCAGTGGGAGTGCATGCGCACTACAGAAAATATTGTACGGATTACAGGGGGGGGGGGGGCAGAAGATAGGGGTACATGCAAAGCACAGCACAAGTAACAAAGAGGGGGAAAGGGGGAAAGAGACACAGGGGAGGGAGGAGGGGGGGAAAGAAAGAGACACAGGGAAGGGGGGAGACACAGTGGAGGGGGCAAGAGACACGGGGGGAAGAGACACAGGGGAGACACAGGGGAGACACATGGGAGAGAGGGGGATGAGACATGGGGGAAAGAGTCACAGGGGAGGGGGAAAGACACAGGAGAGTGGGGGAGACACAGGGCAGGGAGTGGGGGGAGACACAGGGGAGGGAGGGGGAAAGAGAAAGGGTGAAAGAGACACAGGAGGGGAAAGGGACACTGGAGGGAGAGCGTGGATAGAGACACAGGGTGGGAGAGGGGGGACGAGACACAGGGTGGGAGAGGGGGGAAGAGACACAGGGTGGGAGAGGGGGGAAGAGACACAGAGTGGGAGAGGGGGGAAATAGACACAGGGGATGGAAAGGGGGGAGAGATACAGGGAAGGGAGAGGGGGGAAGAGAAACAGCGGGAGAGAGACACAGGGGAGAGAGGGGGGGGGAGAAACACAGGAGGGGAAAGGGACACTGGAGGGAGAGCGTGGATAGAGACACAGCATGGGAGAGGGGGGAAAGAGACACAGGATGGGAGAGGGGGAAGAGACACAGGGTGGGAGAGGGGGGAAATAGACACAGGGGACGGAGAGTGGGGAGAGACACAGGGAAGGGAGAGGGGGGAAGAGAAACAGCAGGGGAGAGACACAGGGGAGGGAGTGAGGAAAGAAACACAGGGGGGGAGAGGGGGGAAGGGACACAGGGTAGGGAGAGGGGGGAAGAGACACAGGGGAGGAAGCGACACATCTAATATTATACAGTCTTTTATGACAGGGAAGCGACTAGTATATATATATATATGCATTTTTGTGATGGAGGGCTCCCTCTCTGTCGCTCTCTCTCTCGTCTCTCTCTCTCTCTCTCTCTCTCTCTCTCTCTCTCTCTCTCTATATATATATATATATATATATATCCTGGGAGCAAAGACTCATTATATTTATATACAGTATACACATACAGGCACAAGAAAAACAGAATATGATCTATATTTGCAAACTTATCTGTATTCAGGATATTTTAAGACATTTTAATATTTAGTTTATTCTCATTATCATCTCAATCTGACATCTCCAATTAGGCAGAGATATCTCCTGCTCTGACAGAAATTACCTCATTACCCTCATTTTCTAGAATAATAATCAGATTATTTTTGGTTTCTTGAAGCCTGGGGTGTGCTTTCTTGTCCTCTCCTTAGCATACGAATCCCAGCAGCCTGTGCTGTCCCCCTGGTATCTGCCACCATTGATTCCTTTCCCTTATAATATTCTCTTAAAGCCCCGGCTGTCAAATACTGTGAGGAAACAGGAAGGAGAGACAAATAGGTCCTAAAACGTGTATAATGTGCATGCAGAGTGAGGGCTTGGCTGCCAAGGATAATACACGTAATTAACTCCGATCACTTCCTCGGCTGCTAATCTACGTGGCCTAGTTTTGAAGCAGAAAAATTCTGTCTTTCTTGAAAAAGGATGAGCCCTGCAAAGACGTTATTGAAGCACTGCTGTAGTTTGGGAAAAACTTCACAGGAACTAACAATATTAGCAAGCACCTCTGCTTGTGTTATGGGCATCTCCATCTGCTTGTTGTTTATGGGCGAGGGTTATCCTGCTGAGGTTTACTCTTCTATTGAGTTCTATTGCTATATAAAGCATCTGTCTTTCAATAGAACTGAATTGCAATCTTATCTGAATCCACAGTTCCCCCTTATTTCTAATCCTGTTGGGGGGGGGGGGAGCAGGGTTTTCTGTTGTTAAAGTGAAATCGAATAGTGTGTTTATTTATTTTAGACTTTGAAAACTTTAAAAACAAAGTCCTTTCCTTTTATAGTAGCGCTTTTCTCACACAGCGCTCGCACAGGGCTGCGCGCGCCCGTGCACACTGTCTTTCTGTAGCGCCATCTATACATATCTTGTGGTATTGCAGTCTACTTAAATAAGGCATAGGGTTAGGGTCGGAGGTTAGGGTTAGGCTTAAGGTCAGGGTTAGGCATAGGGTTAGGGTCAGGGGTTACGGTTATTTATTTATTATTTTTAGATTTGTTAGTTATTTTGTACTTTAATAGTACTTATTATATGTATTTCATACTTAAAATTTTTGTTTTATTAATTAAATTAATATATGAAGTGTTTTGCATAGTGTAGTTTTATTTTCCGTCTTTGAGTGTTCTACGCTGCCCTTGCTGCAGTAGCAGGAGCAGCGTGCGCGTTCTCCTTTAAGAAGACGCAAGCATGCCCGCGCCAGGTCGCGGAGACGCCGATGTGCCGATAAGCTCCAACATAACAGGATAGGCCCAAAAACAATTTGCAAGTTATCAATTAAGATTTTAAAAAGAAGATATTGTAAATATGACATGGCAGTGGCCCTTTAATTATTTTTGTTGGGTAACAGACTTTTATCGAAAGGGTCCATATGGAAACAAGGTTCAAGAATTATAAACTAAGAGTTCAAGGAGCGTTCCCACTGTCTTAATTTCCAAATGGCAGGCTCACAGGAGGACTTAAAGGGACATTGAAAGCATTATATTCTTTACTAGCGACTTGCCCGTCAAAAATGACGGCAATAAAAACTGAAGCCTGGCAATGCTGTTTGCCACACAATGTAAGCCTCTCCCCCTCTACTTTACTGGCCTTGTGATGAGCGCCTTGGCGCTCATCACAGGCCTTGCAATGAGCCCCTTTGGAGCTCATTGCGAGTCTCTCCCTCTGTCTACTTCCTCCCTCGTGTCTTATTTCCCCCCTCCTCTCCCTCCCTTGTGTCTCCTTCCACCTCGTCTACCTCCTTTGTATCTCCTGCCCCCCTGTGTTTTTACCTCCCTCTCCCTCCCGTGTCTCTAAACCCCTCCCCTGTGTCTCTTTCCCCCTTCTCCCTCCTATGCATCTCCCCCCCCCCCGTGTCTCCCCCAACCCTCCCCTGTGTCTCTCCCAACCCTCCCCTGTGTCTCCCCCAACCCTCCCCTGTGTCTGTTCCCCCTCAGCCCTGTGTCTGTTACTTTCCTTCCTCGTGTCTCCATTTCCCTCCCTTGTGTATCTTCCCCCCTGCACTCTCTCCCCTGTGTCTCTTCCCCCTCCTCTCACTCCCCTGTGTCTCTTCCCCCTCCTCTTTCTGTGCCTCTTCCTCCCTGTCTCTTCCCCCTCACCCTCTGTGTCTCTCCCCACTCTGTGTCTTCCACCCTCTCCCTCTGTGCCTCTTCCCCCGCCTCTCTCTGTTTGTCTCGCCACTGTGTCTCTTCACCCCTTCCTCTGTTCCCCCCCCTCTGTGCCTCTTTCCCCCTCTCTCTGTACCTCTTCCCCCCCTTCCCTCTGTGTCTCTTCCTCCCTCACCCTCTGTATCTCTCCCCCCTGTGTCTCTTCCCCCCTCTCCCTCTGTGCCTGTTCCCCCCTCTCCCTCTGTGCCTGTTCCCCCCTGGCCTGTGTCTCTTTCCCCCCTTCCCCCTGTGTCTGTTCCCCCCCCCCATTTCCCTCCCATGTGTATCTTCCCCATGTTCTCCCTCCTGTGTGTCTTTTCCCCCTCCTCTACCTCCCCTGTGTCTTTTCCCCCTCCTCTACCTCCCCTGTGTCTCTTTCCCACTCTCCCTCTGTGTCTCTCCCCCCTCCCTCTGTGTCTCTTCCCCACTCTCCCTCTGTGCCTCTTCCCCACTCTCCCTCTGTGCCGTGCCTCTCCCCCCCCCTCTTCCCCACTCTCCCCCCCCTCTTCCTCCCTCTTCCCCACTCTCCCTCTGTGACTCTCCCCCCCTCTCCCTCTGTGACTCTCCCTCCCCTCTTCCCCACTTTTCCTCTGTGACTCTCCCTCCCCTCTTCCCCACTCTCCCTCTGTGCCTCTACTCCCCCCTCCCCCACTCTTTTCCACTCTTTTCCACTCTTTTCCACTCTTTTACCTGGTTTCGGGCCGCGCGCGCAAGCGCGGCTCGCTCTGCGCATGCGCGTCTCACGCCGCGCTCTGAGCAAGCGCGGCTCGGGCGCAGAGCGCGGCTTGCGCCGCGCTCTGCGCATGCGCAGCTCGCGCTGCGCTCTGCGCAAGCGCGGCTCGGGCGCAGAGCGCGGCTTGCGCCGCGCTCTGCGCAATGCGCAGCACTTTATAATTGTCTACCTGCGATTCGTCTGAAGCGTGACGACGAATCGCAGTTAGACAATTATAATATGTGATTGCATCTGAAAGTGGGTATTTGATAAGGTACAACTGTGTGTTTTCTTATTTTCAAATGAAGCTCTTAATGCAGAAAAAATAATTCAAACGTTTAATTGATCCGGGGGCTTGTCCCCTGTCAGCCAATGAGCAATAACATAGATGTATGATCCATACTATGAACTTCATGTTAGTTTCAATTGAGTTTAAACAAGTTTTACTTAATATTTTTTTCATGTAAAAACACTATTGTAATGTTTAAAGTTGCTCTTTAAATTGGGTGAAAAATAGAATTGTGTTCCAATGTCCCTTAATCATCTGTTCTGCGTAATTTTTGACTGATTGAACCAAAACTGTTTAAATTATCACTGTAGTTTAGGAAAAATGTAACATGTTTGTGAAATGTGTATCAAACAAACATTATTAGCTAAGTAAGCCATAACCATTTTTGGTGAATTTCTTACTTTTAGCAGAATGTGCTAGTGCCTAATGGACGACATGCTTCTGATCCTTCCTGTTCAGTGCATGAAGGCAAATATACCAAGCAAGGAAAGCAGAATTTGCAGTGAGCCTGTCTGTTTCTGAGCAAGTGCCAGGGAAGGGGGCAATGTCCAATGATAATAGTTATGCTCACTCGCCAATGAGGCCAAAATCCTGCCCTACCGGTGAATAAACCTTAGAACCAGAGGCGGAGCTACCGCCGGCGCAACCGGTGCAAGGCACTAAGGCCCCTGGCCCTTGAGGGGCCTTTGCGGAGCACCCACCTGTGGCCCTCTAGTGGTCCCTGTAGCCCTCCAGGGCCAACATTTTCTTTTTGCACCAGGGCCCCTCTTGCACTAGCTCTGACACTGCTGAGAACACCTTTTTGTTGTAAAAATAAGCTGAACAGGGTCAGTATAGAAGACCCTCAAGATGAAGAGTCTGTTAAATGTATAAAGACTCCAAAAACTACCAAAAATCAAGTTGTATTTTAGGATATCCTTAAAGAGCATAAAAAAATGGTTATTTGTCTTGTTATCCATTTTTTTGTAAAGTGGGTCAGTCAATGGAAATTCCATATTGTCGCAAATGAGCATATCTAGTAGCTTTGAGGTGCTAATTAGGATTACAGTCTACTTGATGTCTCTGTATTGGCCGAAATAAATACTCCCAATGTTATCTGATAGCTAGACCCCTCTCCCACCTTTATCAGGCACTCTGAGCTGCTCATTAGCATAAAGGAGCTGCAAAATCAATTCTAAATATTAACAAAATGATTTACTGTAGAGAAAAACTGCTAGTACAATGTATAGCCAGTTTTTAATGTTCTTTCAAATTAAATGTACTTCTGGTTGGTGTGACAGTGTCCCTTTAAAAATTTCTCTAAAAAAATGTATATGCGCATGACTTGCCTAGCTGCTAATATGTTAGTTTATTGGCAATTACATGTTATTAGGAAGCGTTATCTGTTCTTGTTAGGTGTATCAGAAAGGCTGATTAACAGGTAACATTTGATATAAGCTGCAAATGTCATGCTTATATGTAAGTTACTATCTATAACATTACATTTATATAGTGCTTGTTATTGCCTATAGATTTGAGTCCTGCTATATATGGAATCTCTGCTGTATCATTTTAGAAATTGTATTAATTAAAGGAAAATGGAAAGATATTTGTGTGCCACAGGGTAGTTTTTAAAAAAAAAATTTAAATATAGGTCCCAGAGCACAAAAAATGTATTTAGGGGTGTAATTGCTCTTGGGGGCTTGCCTTTTAACAGCGAATGAGATTACAGATTAAAGTATTTCCTGTTATTTCAGTTATTGTTATACAGGTTTTGCTTAATATTTTTTATGCAAAAAAAAATACTTTTTAAAATGTGCTCTTTTAAATGCACAAAACAGTTGCGTTCCATGTCTCTTTAAATCAGTTAGTAAAAGTAGCCTCTGTCCATTAGTATGGATTCCTTTAAAGATTATTGAAATACTGGCCTGTTCATGATGGCTTGGTTCTGAAAGATGGTCCAGAATAGTGCAGGATGGTAAGTATCCAGTCACTGGCTCCATAAGGGTTAAGAACCACCAATATAGTCCAGGGGTAGGCATGTTCGGTCCTTGGGAATCACACACAGGCCAGGATTTGAGAATATCCCTGCTTTGGACAGGCAAGGCTGTCATTTCTTCAGTCATCCTGATTGACACCTGTGCGCAGAATGGAAATCCTAAGATACGGGCCTATGTGTGGCTCTCCAGGATTGAGCTTGCCTACCCCCAGTATGGACCAGTGGTTCTCAAACCTCTCCTCAGAACCCACCAGACAGGCCATGATTTAGGTGTGAATACACAGGTGAACCAATTTGGTGTACCACCTGTTGAATACTATTTGCCCCACTTTGTTCACACAATGTTTCACCTAAATTATGGCCTGTCTGGTGGGTCTTGAGGAGGTGTTTGAGAAACATTGGTATACAGTGTGGTCCTCCATTGGGGTCCCTACTGCCCCAATGTATTGAATTAGCCAAAAGATTAACACGGCAGCGCTCTAGAGTGACAGGAAACCTATGAAGGTATCAAAATGGTTTATTCATACCCTTTTTCCACGCTATCCACCATTGTTTACCTCTTTCCTCTAGCTCTCTCTCACTCTTCAATCCCTCATTCCCCCTAGCTGTCCCTTTTTTCTAATTTATATACACTCCCCAAAAATCATTACCTATTGTGTATGATATATAGGCCTAGGAGCCTCATGTGGCCCTCCGAAACTTCACAGTCTTTTCTTTAGGGAGGGATGTCCGTCTTCAACAATACAGAGGCCATTTTATCTCTCCACAATAGGCAACTCTCTCACACTCCAAATTATTATTGACTAGTGGTTTGCCCGCCATAAATTACTGGATATTTTTTTCCCACCCCCCTCTCCCTCCCCTGTGTCTCTCTTGCCCTCTCTGTGTCTCTTTCCCCCACTCCCTCCTCTGTCTTTCCCCCCACTCCCTCCCCTGTGTCTCCCCCCCACATCCTCTCCTGTGTCTCCCCCCCACATCCTCTCCTGTGTCTCCCCCCACATCCTCCCCTGTGTCTCCCCCCCACATCCTCCCCTGTGTCTCCCCCCCACATCCTCCCCTGTGTCTCTCCCCCACTATCCCTCCCCTGTGTCTCTCCCCCACTATCCCTCGGTGTCTCTCCCTCCCCTGTGTCTCTCTTGCCCTCTCTCCCTCCCCTGTGTCTCTTTCCCCCACTCCCTCCTCTGTGTCTCTTTCCCCCCACTCCCTCCCCTGTGTCTCTCTTCCCCCCTCTCCCTCCCTTGTGTCTTAAACTCCCAGTCCCTCTCCTGTGTCTCCCGCGCACATCCTCTCCTGTGTCTCCCCCCCACTATCCCTCCCCTGTGTCTTTCCCCCACTATCCCTCCCCTGTGTCTCTCCCCCACTAACCCTCCCGTGTCTCTTCCCTCCCCCTCCCGTGTCTCTTCCCTCCCCCTCCCGTGTCTCTTCTGTGTGTCTCCCCCGTCCCCCTTTTCCAATCCAGCTCGGAAAGCTCACTTCGTGAGCATATATATATATATATATATATATATATATATATATATATATATATATATATATATATATATATACATATATATATACAGTACATTTAGCCCTTCAAGTGAAATAAGTTGCCTGTCACTGGTTTTACTTTTCAATAGAAAATCTGCACTTGGATTTTACCTTTTTGATGTGGTTTCTTCCCATATGTTACTGATGGAGCATTTTGATTTTTTTATACCCAGTTACTGCAGGGATCCATTCTTTTATCAACTGATCATCTGGGCTACTTTCTCAGGAGGGTGTATCCATGTAAACTAACAAACATTCCATTAGACATATTGAATGCATTGGCAGATGTAGATGCTACATTCCTATTGTGCCAATAGAAACTTCCTGTGTATTTAAAGTCTCCTCCCATCTTAGGAAGTAGAATAGCAGAAAACAAAATGGTAGATCCGACAGCTGAATAATTACATATTAAAGGCTGTGTGATTTTAAATTTCCATTCTAAAACTCATTAGCTATTTTTACATGTGATTCTTAAAAATAGTATATTTTAAATATATGAACACTGTGGCCCTTTATAAGAATAAGGCATAATGATATGAGTTTATCATAATAGTATTTAATGGATACCACAATTAGTGAAGTTTGTAATTCCCATGAATAATAAAAGTTATAATAAAGTTATTGCATAATTTAAGGCTTTGCCAAATTAATTGTATTTAGCGTGGGCAAGTAAAGCTCACATATCGCGTGGAGGCACAATCATTGTCCCCAGTGGGTCTGTATATTTTGATCATTAGTCCTTAAAATTAAAAGCCAGGAATCTGGCTCCATCTAGTGGACGTCACAGGTAATGTCTGTCTATACCTGGGTAGAAGTTTTTATTGCTAAAAGAAAACTGGTGACTAAAACTTTAATTGAACCAATAAAAGTTTTATAAACCCCAGAGCTGCTTACATAGACACCTTGTACTAACCAATAGAAACACTGCATTAAAATACCCTATACTAAACTTCACACCACCAGCAGAACAATGCAGAAATCCACAGCAGCATGTCTGAGCTCTTCAGAAAGACTACACATCCTATTATGCTTTGCAGAGTCTTGACATCCCATTCATTCATTCTCAAACTACTAGAAAACTGAAGACATTTGCAAATGTCAGGGTAAGTTTGTTAATGTTTATTTTGGGATGTTTTCCTGCAAAGAAATATTTATATACACTACTGATTCTCGTCTATCAGATGCATTCATAACCTAAATATATATTTAAACACAGTACTCCCACTTCCTTGCCAATGACTTAGAATACATCTTCTAGTATGCTGCCTGCTTTCTGTGGATCTAAAGGCAAATAAAGTAACCTTATGCACTTAACTTGGAGCCTTGGGGTAATAGAAGAAGCGGATTGTCTTGATGAACTGTGGAGAAAAGCTAGATTCAAGGAGAGAGGGAGGGAGGGGAGAGGGAGGGAGGAGAGAGAGAGGGAGGGAGGGGAGAGAGAGGGAGGGATGGGACAGAGGGGGTAGAGAGGGGGGAGAGAAAGGGGTGGGAGAGAGGTGTTTGGGGGTGGAGAATACAATGCCTGACCAGAAGATATCTAAAAAAATAATTAAATCTCATTATACATTTTATTGGGTAAATAATAACCATTCTAGACAGTTTTATTAATACAACCTGAGACTGCCGATTGACACATTGGTGTCTATGAACATTCTTTAAAGGAGAAAAATTGAATTCAGAGAATTTTGGTTACCTATGCTGCTTGTTGTTACTGTGTGATCATTTTAAATAGTAACAAAATCGAGAGTGTTTGTTAATGGGTCTTTTTTAATGTGAGGCTAAAGCAAACGCCATTCAAATCAGCCTGGTAAATACATTAAAGAAGCATTTTATGAAGTCTATTGTAATCTGTGCATAAAGTGGGTAACATTTTGGGCGTGGTGCTGTAAATGAATTAAATTAATCAAACGAATATGACATTATCTCATTAATGGGATGCAATGACACCGTTTTAGATTGGATTTTTACCTTTTTGCAGATTTGAGTACATTCTAAGAAATCAGCCCTCAAAACCCAAGTCAAGGCCAGTCTCTGATTTGATATTTTATTCACTGTTCTCAGCTTTTCTTGAAGAGAGGGGAGTCTATCTACTATTTGCACTCAATGAAACAGCTAGAGGTAACAATTTGAACAATAAAAACTGAGTACAAATTAACACTGTTCGTAAATAATTAAAAACTGAATAGAACTAGGACTACGACTTTTTATTACGGTCTAATATATTAATTAGGACTTGCAGACTGTCACAATTAAATCATGACACAATGTGACAGACGTGGCATTGGAAGAGATCACATGAGCTGAGCTACCACAGGTGCAGATGGTGCAATGCACCAGAACCCTTTTCTTCCATGTCCGTTTAGCATAAAACAACAACTTCCGTTTGGATGGAACTTGCCCTTTTACTGGTTAATGGATTTTCTTGTGACGTTTTAGGCAGGAGCTCCTCCCATCTTTTACAAACTGTTTAGGTTTGATGGCAGAGTATAATATAGTCTGATTTAAGTTGAAATTTCAGCAATTAGAGTTAAACTAAAAGCTGTACCCATCCAAATGTAATAGTTATCTACTCAAGGTTACAGACAGAGAATATAATAAGGGACTCCTCTTCATTCTTCCAGGTTAACTAAGCTTCACATGGGGAATGGATAAATTGCTGCCGCAGTCCCTATGGAACTTAGTGAATTTTCTGCACATTATGTTGCTGATACTAATCTCACTAATTACATACTGGAAAAATTATTTTACTGTACCATCAATATGTTACTGCATTATTGCACTGACTTCATGGTATCAATACTATACATGTAATATTATATTAAACAATTGAAAATTGCTTTGTAAAATAGATAAAAGTGTACACATTTTCTTCAGTGTCCATAAAAAAAAATACTCTTAATGCATTCAGTCATAATTGTCCATAGTATAAGGTGAAAGGCATATAAGTAAATTTAGTCTGTCATGATTGCATTAATTAACTGGACTGATCAGCATAAGTCGCTTAACATTGTGTTACAGATATTTTATACAACATATTCTAAACATCTTGCCTCTCAAGTCAAGAAACCCCCCCCCATTTTAGTGGTACCAGGGCCATAATAACGACAACTTATATTAGTTGATCATTTAAAAAACTTTAATACATTTCAATTACTCCCATCACATTTTTTCTTCCCATGCATTGTGCTTTAACAGAAATGGAGGATGCTGAGCCGATGTGTTCAATGCTTTATCAATGTAATTTTGCTTAATGTAGCAGATTGGTGAGATTGTTTTGAAAGGAGACCATGCTTGTGATGCTGTGACTGGTTGAGTTCCTGTAGCCAGAACATTTGTGAGGTGGAATTAAAATATTGTGGGGGAATGTTTATATTGATCCAGAATAAGACATGGATTTTTTTTCTTTTTCTTCGGTCCTGGGGGGTGGTGGTATGTGGCGGACAACGCTGGAGAAGCAGCAGCCAGGAAAGTAAGAGGGTATGATTTGGGAAAAGATCTAGAGAAAAGGTTCTGCTTTGGAAAAGGGTCTTGGGCAGGGTATCTGCATTGGGAAGGGTCTGGGGGGTGTTTAGAGGGGCCAGTGGCTGGGAAGATATTGGGGAGAAGGAAGCTGCTTTGGGCAAAGTATTTTTTCAAGTGATCATTTCCAAACTATTATACTCGCATTGCATTCTTCCTTCCCATGCATTGCTCTTAAACAGAAATGGAGGATGCTGAGCAGACGTTTTCATTTTTCTATCAATGTAATTCTGGTAGCAGATAAGTGAGACCATTTGTAAGGGGACCATGCTTGAAATGCAGCGACTTGAGTTTAAGACAGGTTGAGCCCCTATAGCCAGCCCATTTGTGAGGTGGAGTTTATATGGATCCAAAAGAAGACATGGAATTCATATGCTAAAGAAATGAAGATAGTTGCTCACTTTGGCACTGCACCAAAGGTAGTTTAAAAATGCATTTCTCAACTTGACAAGTCCACTTTAAAATAAACAAACCAGAAACACAAAAGACGATGGCCTTTTTATCACCTTTATTGATACATGTGACTACCTTTACACAGAACAGAACTTTCTACATACAACCTTGTATTAATACGTAATTAACACCCTTAATTCTATAAACAAACCCTTATTGTAAGCATTGTTTTACATAATGGAGATCACCTCCCATTATCAGATCTGTGTAAAGGTTAATTGGCAAGAGTACGTGCATATTAAATGGAGACCACTTTGCCACTAAAAGTAATGCACATAAACATAATACAGTACTTTATGAAATAATTTCAAATAAATACCCACATACAGATGAAATAATTTGCAGTAACAATATTTTAAGAATCAATACTGTAAAAGATGATAACATAAAAGTCCCACAACTAGGATTTATAATATTGTTTTTCCAGCAAACAGAAATCTTTTTTCCCCGTCAACATTATTAAAAAAATTTGCACGTGTATTGTCATTATACAAAAATGACATTCATTTTTCGAGTACCAATTAAAAACATTCGTCTTGGCCTCAACAAACAATCCCCAGTCGGCCGGGCTGTGCTTGTTGATGCGATTCTCAGTTTCTGTTTCCTGAAAACAACGGCAATAAAATACAACATGCAATAGCAGATTTATACGTTGTTTATCATTTTCACATTTGCCAACATTATAATGGTTAGATTGGATCCACCACCATATAAAGCTAACAGAATATCCACACCCCTCCCCCCGGTATCTTCAGAGACCACAAATGTGTTAATACATCTTGCTTTTAAAAAGTTCAAAGCTATTAGTTTTGGTTTGTAAATTGTATTTATTTATTTTTCTAAACCCTTGAATTAGCAAGGATCTGCGTTTTAAAGAATCACTGACCAACAGAATTTTGTACAATTTTTTTTCTTTCGTAAATATATACTAAGATCCGGTAAAAATATCAAAGATGAATTTTCTCTTTGCATTTATTGCTGGACAAATGTTTCATTTATTTTTTACTTTTTATTTTATTCCAGAACCGTTTTCCGTTCTAATCTAAACTAATCTAAGTTTCCCTCAGTAATCAAAAAGGCACTACTGGCATTGACTTATAACAAAGGCGTACAAACACTTGTTAATTGACAACTTTAGAATTTAACGTTCTAGATGTACCATAATTTGGCACGATAAATAAAGAAACAACAAAACAATTCCAATTTGGAATTTAATTGGTATATTTGTATAAAATTCGGTTCATCAGCAATCCTTGCTTTCCTAAAATCCAGATATTCTGGCATTTTAGGTAATACTACTTATTCAAACATTTTTCTTATTTCAAGTGCCTATTACTGTTTTTAACCAAAGCAAGTCAAGTTTTTTTCTTGTTACATTAAACTATTCCTAAGAATAATAATACAATATGAAAAACCCCAGAATTTTGAGACCCTGGTTTTTTTTTATGAACATGGCAGTTAAAACCAGTAATTATAACATAAACTGGAACATAGTGAAAAAAAAGCTATAGTTGCACAGAACATATATATTTATATATACGTAACGCCAGAGTGTTAATTAAAAAACAAACAAACAAACAAAAAATAAATTCCCTGCAACTTGCAGATTTAAAAATCAACAAGTACAAAGCGTAATACTAACAAATAATGTTATCATGATGAGGCTATTTATGCAGCCTCTACATGTTAATTAACACATCTACATAAAGAAATATTAAAATATCAAAAGTGCACAGGTTTAAGAATCAGATAAAAAAACATAGTTGAATATCTGATGCAAAATATATGAAGTTTCCCATTTCCCATTGTGACCAACCAATACTAGCAATATATAAAAAAAAATAAGCAAGAAAAATTGAACAAAAATTTCTGTTCAGCACTTGTAAGTTATCTTCCTGCAGCAGCATTTAATGGTAAAGCTTTAATATTGAGCAAATATGGAGATATTAAAATAAGCCAGTGTTTATAGGCAAACAAAACAAATTAACTGAGGATGTAGTGGTTCCCGGCCATTTGTGCCATTGGCTATCACGCTTAAGTGTAATTCAGACAAGAAGCTGTGCAACGCAATGCAATGGATGGAAAGTTCTTCTCCGGGGGCTAGTCTACAACTGAAAAATGGAAAATAAAAAATATTAGATTGAGATACTTAACATTACAAAATTGACTTCAGAATTCACACGTGCGGTGTAGAGCAGGTTAGTTTGAAAATAAAGCAAAAACAGGCATCAGTTAGTTGCCAAGGGGGTTAGGCTTGGTTGGGAGTCAAAGCTATTGGGACAATGCTCAGAATGAGTGGATACCAGTAAATAGCTTTGTGCAGGAGGAAGATTCCTTACAAGTGTTGAGTAGATTTGCCGAAGACTCAAAAAAGTTACAGCAAGCGGGAGAGAAGAATTTGGGAGAAAAGCATTAGAACGTCAGAGACATGCAAGTCAAAGTATCATACAGGCCCAAAACACCACTGAGAAGGCCTATCAGTGTACGCATTTAGAAGATGAACCTGCTTATAGAGGTAGGTAATATGTGTTTGTCCATGCTGTATTCCAAGCAGTGATGATGAAATAAGAAAACTAATAACATTTGGAATGTATAGAAAGAAAAATACTACCATCTCAACATAAAATATTACAAGCATTTGTAATGGAGTCTACTATGTCCATAAGACGTACCGTCAGATTAAAGATATTTAATATTAAATCATTTAGGTGGCCATGTTTCATACATCCGCAAAGATTTAGAGCACTTCCTGGAGTATCAGAAGTGGGTCGGACCTACATAGAAGCTCGGAAATGCATGCTTGAACAAAATGGCGGCTTCTGTATTCAGATTAGGGAATCAAGGCTATCAAGGCTAAAATCACTATACCCTTCTAATTATTTAAACATCTTTAATCATGTAATGCAAATTAGGGACATAGTTAAGTATTTTACGATTTCCATATAATGCTTTTCTCAGAGTTTCAACTAAAAACTTCTTTATTCAACTGGGAAACCAATACACAGTATTTCTTCCTAAACTGGTCAATGTTTGCAGTGACTTGCATTATTCAAATGGCATGGCTATAGGAGAACGTGCTTTTAAATTTGTATTCCTCTTAATTAAAAGTATTCCCAAATACAAATGCCTGCTACCAAATAACATACTTATTATTGGATATCTGTTTTATTACTAGACAGATGAGCATATGTCCACTCATGGCCTGTTGTGCTCATTTTTTAAACTCAACTCGTTTCCATGGTGATGGTGTTTTTTGAGGATTACACTTTGACACATTCTCCTTTCTGACATGAAGTTGTGATCCAGTAAATTTCACAGGAATTAATTGGTTGATCACCACTTAATTAGGCCCAGGATCAGTAGCAGGTCTGATATAACATGGCCATCCTCATTTTTTTCATGCAGTTTCATTGCAGGCCTAATTACTTATATTAATCCATATGTTTTCTAGTCTTAGCCTTTTATTTTCTAAGAAAATAAAAAAAAATATGATTGGCAGTATGGATTAACTTTATAATTTTCTAAATCTTTTATTTTTCCAGCTTAAAGGTACATAACCATCGTGTACATAACATTATGTATCAAATTAGTGAATGTATATAATCATTTGCAGAGAAGTCCGGCAACTAAGTGATTCCTTTTTTTTTTTTTTTTTTAAATCATCTTATAATTTTGCACTAATCATCATAATATGATAAAATACCTAAACATGGGAACCATCACAAAGGACTGATCTGGAAGCTACAGCATTTACCAAATTAATTAAGACTGCTCTGCAAATGATTACATAAAGATTTTATTTTGTAGAATAAAGAGAAGTAAGAAGTATACGAGTGTAAAAAAACTAAATTAAAAAACTAACTATATAATTAATATTTTTTGACAGTACTTAAATTAATTACAATGCAAATATAAGAAGGAAAAAGATCAACACATAGGGTTGAAATTTAGCAGTTTAGTATGTAAATACTAGTGACCCCATGACATCTTAAAGCTGACTTTAAGGAGAAAACATTGTTTGTCTTCTTGTTCAGTATTCTATATAGGTAACAAGTATGACCTTCAACCAATTTAACAACAACAAAGGATTAATGCATTAATATTACAAAATAACAAATCCAAAGCTAATGTCTAATTACATTATGTGCATCTGGTAATTGGTAGTATTTTCAAAATCCTTACAAAACCCATGAAACAAAAGTATAAATGAAAAGTGCTTTATGACAAGTAATCCCATTTCTTATTTGAATTTTTCTGTAACCCCCAAAAAGAGTTTATTATATTAAATCTAGCCATCACCTAAAAAGCTCATGTCTTTAAAGACAAATATACTACGTATAATGTCACTTGTTAAAGAGAGTAAGTTTTAAAAATGTGGTGAATTGCCTTACTTCTAGTTTGCTGATCAGCTCTCAATATTAGTCCTGCCAATATTTTTAAGTATAAAATACTTATTATTTTATTTGATTAGTGCTAAATAAGTAATTGAAGTCTTAACGGCTGCAAAACAGGGACTAGATCATCATCGTGTACCGATAGTGAAGTTAAAAAGCTACAGGAAACACCAAGTACATATGAGAATGGGCACTCATGTAGAATTAGAACTTAGATTTAAGGTTTTCAGTTTGTTTATGAACATGCAAAAGTTAATTAACTTTTTTAGTTTTAAAACAGTTAGAAAGAAAAATTGCAATACAGTGTTGTGCCAGGCCAAACGGGGATACTCTCTATTACCTTCCAGTAACAGTGGGGTATTCTCCTGACTACTTATAGGCAGATTGGCGAGATACAGGAAGCAAGCGTCTGACAATCTAAAAGGAATGGTAGTGAGAAAGAATAAAGTAATGCTATGCCAGGGTTATTAGTTATTAGCTAGGCTTAGGAAAAAAGTACCAGCAGGTAAAAACAGTGCAGTCTTGAAATATGCATTGTAGGAAGCAATGTGTACAAAATTACAGTGAAATATTACAAAACTGGACAGGGCTTTACATTAGTAGAAAAAAAATTTAGGCACTTAATTTTTTTATTTTTTATTATTCGTCCATGTGCCTATTTGAACTTTGTACTTACATAGGCACAGTTTGACAAGTACACTTTTTAATTTTTTTGCTTTACGTTAAATTATTCATTAGGGCTTTTCACACATCAATTGAACCTAATTTTAAAATTATTGGTGATCTTAAGTATAGGTTTTCTTGTTCCCATAATGTAGAGCCCTGACAAAATATGTGCTTGCATATATAATGCGTTGTTTCCTCATATTGTTTTAATGAAAGCTACAATAGACTTTCATTAATACTGAGAAGAAACAGCTTTGTGGCTTTAACAATATTTAAATCTGCCAATAACATATACAAAAATGCAATGCAGATACGTCTCTTTACCCAGAATATTAGGATCGGGGCAAACCTTCAGTATCTAGTTTATAGCATGTTTTTTTTTGGTAATGACACTTAATCTCTCCCTGTCGGGGGGAGAATCAAGATCTCCTTAAACCCAGATCGATATTTGGATACTATAAGTTAGCTTGATAGCATACAATTGCTTAAATCTAATACCGTATGGAAGCCATTTACCAAAAGCCTATTTACCGCAGAGTTAGCCAAGAATTTGGCAATCTAAAGTCAAGTTTAAATATTACCAATGGTGTTTAGAATTTCAAGCTTAAATGGTTTCTGTCAAACATGTAAGCTTCACATGTGGCTTAAACTTCTGAGATAGCCTGGCTTTTGGGGCATAGCAATATGGCAGCAATTTGCGGCCTCTATAAGCAAATGTACATTGTTTTTTTGAAGAAATCGCATCAACATGCTTATTATTTGAGCTGCATTCCACAAGAGAAAAATTCAAAGTTTATCATATATTTCTACAGTTCCGACTTATACAACTCAACATTGCTCCAACCCTACAAAAGGATTCCCATTTGTGCTATGCAAAATACTTTGAGCCTTAAGTCTACACCATTCTCCATAACCAAGAAGGGGCAGCATTCATTTGAGACACTTTCAAAAAGCTTAAATCACTTGTAGCTGACCGATAACAGCATTATCATGCAAGTAAAAACAGATCTTGTGCTATAGTGTTATTGTGTTTTAACGTTGGCACGACCTAAGCGCGCCGTAACTTCTCATTGAATCATGCTTGATGCCATCAATTATACATTGTTTGTACAGAATAACAAACAAGGCAACAAAATTGCATTTTGATGACATCACAAAATGGCTCCACCACTAAACTTCATCTGTTTTTATTTATAATGCTGCTTCTAAGCTTTGATTGTGGCCTCGAGGCAATGGACATGCTCCATAACCGACAATGCTTCTACATGTTAATTATGGAAGTGCTGTATTGAGTCTCCTTCCAGTATTAACTTGTTAGAGTAACCCCCATACATATGTGTTAGTGACTGTAATAATACTTCTTATGTTATAATTTAACAACATACCAGCTTATTACCAGTCAAGCTGCTACAACATTATAGACGACGCTTCATGCCGACTATCCAAGCATTACATAAAAAACCAACACGTTTCCGACACGCCTTTCTTAGTCACAACATATTTTATATTTTTCACTGCAAAACACCTGGTTGTTAAGGACAGATCCGTCTGGTCTGTCAGCACAGGAGCGAATGTGACTTACAGTTGGACTACTGGTTTTGGTTTTCGATGCAGATTTTGTACGGACTCTTTTGGCTTGCTCATGATCTAGTTCTAAATGCTCTAAACGTTGGGTCAATGCAAGCTTCTGTTGGATAGCCATGCGGAGCAATGAATTCAAAGTCTTCTTCTCATCTTCAGCCGCAGCAAGCTGTCTCTGCATTTCATCCAGCTGGTTGACATACTCGTCGCATCTGCAATAAGACAAAGAGTAGAAAATTATATAAAATTACTAAATGCTGAATTGGGATCTAATTGCCAGTGGTGGATAAATAATCAGAAGCTGGGGATTTTTTACCCGATCCAAACTACTTTGCCTCACTTTCTCGAAAATCGCATTGTATTGTATTGTGTTTGTATTTATCAGACTGTCCAGCATTTCAGTTGCATTGTATTCATGGAAACAATTGCTTCAATTAATTGGAGCTTGTGGTAACCCCTGAAGCAATTATTATACTGTACAGTGATTTCCAAACTTTTTTTTTTCATGGACCCATTAAAAGTTAATTATAGGCCCAATTCATAAATTAAAATCACTCTTAACACTGCCACATATTCTATTAGCTACTCGCAATCTGATTATGAGTTCCCCGCCCACAATTACTACGGGTCAGGTAAAGCTGCAAAACCGTCCTTGAACTCCATTGGTTTTAGCACGGCTCGAATATTACTCTAAATAATTCAAATTACCCAAATTGGATATTCTATTAGACCCGTAGCTCTAGCTCGCAAATAAAGTCTAACCTGCAACTGAAAAAATTGTCAAGTTTCTGTCAACAAAATATTATGAGACCTAAATAGGAATTGCAAGATCTTTTTCAAACACTTATTATAGCTGTATCAGCAATTAAACACACAATACTGTATTTTAAAAGCATAGGAATGCATGGAAACACATTCAAATTAATTGCACGACAGTCTCAAACCTACAAATAACATTTAAAAAAAATATTTTTTTGTTGTACATTTCTGAGCATTATTGATCCCGGGACTCAAGGAGTTAATACATATCATGAAACAAACATGGACTAAAACAGATGATCTAATGCAATTTATAGAGTGCTTGATTGCAAGCCTTATTGGGAAATATTACTTATTGGCACTAATGAATTTGTAGCCTCCAATTGCAGATTACGTGTAACTTCCATGTTTTACGGACATCATTTACTATTGGCTGTGTCTAAGAAGTAAATTAAGAGCATGCTTAAATATTGTCAGATCATATGATCACGCCCCCTGAAATCAGACTTAAAAAGGCAGAGTTTAGGCTTAAGGAGGTAAATTGTGAGCATGAGACAATAGAATACATCTAAACATTTAGAGAGAAAAAAACCCACCTGCAGCCAAATGTATGGGTTTAAGGCATTTGCGGGCTTCTAATAGTATAGGCTCTATGGTCTTGTGAACGACCTAAATGCTGCTAAAGGATCTTTGCAGACCTCTTAAATGTTCTGCATGCTTCTGAACATTTGTAATGCATTAACCTAAAAAACGTGTCTATAGTGTCTTGGCACTTGTCTACTGCTTTTAATGTATTTTTTTTAATGTATTTTTTAGTAATGTAATTATATATAATAAATTATTTATCCATGGACCGCCTGAATGGAGCTCATGGACCAACATTTGCAAACTGCTCTAACACAAAGATGAGCTTACGACATGACAGAAATTTCAAAACAAATGTAAAAAAAAATGCACTTTTGAACAGCATTAAAATGATAAAGTACTTGCGGTTATGAATAGTTTTAAATCACACCATATTTGGAACCTTTGCTGAAAAAATAAATACTTTCTGGGAGATTTATATTTACGTTTTTGTTAGCCTCTGTATCCTGTTGAATTATTCATGCTAAGTGCAAATCAATACATGCATGAAAATGTCATCTGTGTTATTCTGAGAAACAGTAATCCTCGGTTTGAAATTGAAATCTGCCGAGGTGCAAATAAGAAATGCACAGAGCATGTGAGAACTGTTAAAGAAATGGAAAATTCAATAGGATCTAACAAACGCTATATGAAATATTGAAGACCTGTTTAAGATATTATCCCACTGCTCTTCTATGTCTCTTGGGTTGCAAACTAGCACAGATGAACAGCTATAGTAATGCCATGTCTACTGTTAAAACAGTTGCATAGTAATTCAAATGATTATAAGATTTATGTACAGAATAGCGTAAAGGGACATGGAACACAATAATTTTTTCCTATATTTCAGATTTTTCTTATTTTTCAGATTTCACTGGGGGACAAGTATGACTCATACATAGATATTACTGCTCATTGGCTGAGAGGGACAAGCCTCCAGATCTGTTAAACAAGAGCATCATATGGATAAACGAAAAGACACAAAGCAGTAAATTATCAAATAACCTTTTTCAGATGCAACAAAGAAAACAAGCTATCAATGTCCCTTTAATTCAAAAAAACAAATTACTTTGCTTTGGATATCATGATTAAAGTATGTGTTTTCTTGAATTTATATGAATATACAAAGTCAAGTATGAAGCATAAAAAAAAGACTTACAGAATTCTACAAATGCACAAGCAAAGCTAACCATTACTTATGAACGAAGACACTGGAATCCTGATGATGGACTTAAAGAGACACAGTCAAGGTTCCACATGTGGTAGAATTTAACACTATAAGAAGTAACAAGTACTTTTTTAATTTATATGTATTTCTAAAGTGTTTTCTGCAGCTCTATTTGCCAAAGTACAATAACTTAGAGTGGGTATAATAGGTAAATAAGAAAGGTAAAACATATTACAAGGCTTGTAAATATACAAATACAATACAATAAGTCGACAATTATGTACAACAGAGCTGACGTTCCTACTCGGAAGAGCTTGCAATCTAAAGGGTTGAGAGAGTAGGTAGAGTGGATCTCTATGTTTCACTGCTCTCCTTGATTCAGGGGGGTTGTGGGAAAGAAGGGACAGGGGACAAAAGACAAAGACATGGACAGGATAGAGAAAAGATAGGAAGAAAGAATGTGATGGGGAGAACGAGAAAATGGTAGGATGGGGAGAACGAGAAAGTGTAACATGGGTATAAAGACTGATAAAGAATGAGGGGAGAAGATGGGGTGAAGGGATTAAGACATCATAGGTCATCAAGTGGAGACAAAGGAGAAGCAAGGTTGTGATAAAAGAGAAGTAAAAACTAGAAGAGAAATGAAGTGGAGAGATAGGAAACTTTGGAAAAATACAAAGAAGGATGTGGACAACAGGGTAAACATGGAATCTAAAATATAAGAAAGAGGTGCCAATCACAGCCTCTCTTAGCCTTGTTTCTATTGCTGGGGTTGGGAAGTTAGACAGCTCTGATTCCTCGTCACTCTTCCAGGCCTAAGAGATGCATTCATTTTAGGATATATATTATTTTTAACTAGTAACTTGTCCATTATAAATGACGGTATCATATAATGTTATGCTAAATTGTCTGTGCTGTCTCTCTCTCTGCGCTGTTTGTCTGTATGCTGTCTGTTTCTGTGCCCTCTCTGTCTCTCTGTGTGCCCCCTGTCTCTGCCCTCCCAGACGTCAACGCGTTTACGAACGATTGCGATTGTGGCGCCTGCGCAGTAAGCACTGCACAGCTGTTATTCACACATTGTTTATTATTACAGTGGACACTATAACCGAGTCAAGCAAGGAGTGTATGCCTGAGATTAAGCAGAGCTGTATATTCAGTCTTGAATAGCAAGAGTTAATTGTAACTGCAGCCCAATCAAGCCAGTGCCCCTGATCTCAGGATGATTTAAAGGCCCTAAAGACAGAATGAAGGGGTGTGGCTTTTGGAGTGAGAAAAAGATTGTTTGTTTGAAAGCTGGTCTGATGAGCAAAGCAAAGTTGAATTCCAGAGCAAAGCAAAGTTGGTTTCCAGAGCAAAGCTGTAAGCAGGAGCAAAGCTGGTCTACAAGGCAAAGCTGGTCTGCTGAGCAAGCAAAGTTGGTTTCCAGAGCAAAGCAAAATTGGTTTCCAGAGCAAAGCTGTAAGCAGGAGCAAAGCTGGTCTAATGAGCAAAGCAAAGTTGGTTTCCAGAGCAAAGCTGTAAGCAGGAGCAAAGCTGGTCTAAAATGCAAAGCAAAGTTGGTTTCCAGAGCAAAGCAAAGTTGGTTTCCAGAGCAAAGCTGTAAGCAGGAGCAAAGCTGGTCTGCTGAGCAAAGCAAAGTTGGTTTCCAGAGCAAAAGCAAAGTTGGTTTCCAGAGCAAAAGCTGTAATCAGGAGGAAAGCTGGTCTACAAGGCAAAGCTGATCTGCTGAGCAAAGCAAAGTTGGTTTCCAGAGCAAAGCTGTAAGCAGGAGCAAAGCTAGTCTACAAAGAAAAGCTGGTCTGCTGAGCAAAGCAAAGTTGGTTTCCAGAGCAGGCTGTCAGCAGGAGCAAAGCCCGTCTGCAGAGTAAAGCAAAGTCAGTTTGCTGAGGAAAGCGGTTTAAATGTAAAACTGTTTTTACATGGAAGCTGGCCGCAGAGAAAGTGGTTTTCAAATTTAAAGCATGTGTTAATTAACCCCCGGAAGAAGGCAGCAGTATAACTGTGATTTGGACAGAGTTTTTCAAAAGACTATTTAAGGGTCCCTGGAGGTTGGAGCATTTCTGAAAGATGGGTGGGCCGAATGCTCCCCTTTTTTTACAGATGAAGAGATTGAAAAGAACGGTGTATGATTTGGTATAACTTTGGCTGACATAAGCTACTGTGTGGTGTAAATATTGGTCTTTTAATAAAATAATAAAAGAATACCTGATTTCCTGACTGTTAATCTATAAGGTAACATGCTAATCTACCACAATACATATTAATAATATAGAATATATATTGCACTACACACTTCAGATGAGGTACAGGAAAATTGCAATTTCGATATAATCATATTCAAAAATCACCTTTGTATCTAAGCTGAAACAACACTCAGGATATATTACACATTTCTGTATATTTTGTGACTTTCCTCTATACACCAATAAAGCATTTTTATGCGACACAAAATAATTTATATCATGTGAACCCCACAGTGCTGCGTCTCCATGGCCCAAACGCTTCCCACGTGAGCCGTGCATTACAGAGCTAATTTACTAAATACGGGCCGGTTGCTATGGCAGCAGGTCCTTGCAGGCCTACTCAAATTTGCACAGCACGTTAAGATAAAATCCAGAACAAAGACAGCTCACAGTCAAATTATGGGTCACGGTCAAAGGGCTAAAAGTGAGGAAATTACCAATTATTGTAGACCTGCAATTAGAACGAAGTTATTATTGGCATAAAGACTTCCATGCCATGTCTAGGAGTAAGGAATTTGCTATATATTACAGTTACCTTTTTTTACAACAATTTTGCAGTTAGAAAAGTCATAATTTTAGCATCCATTTCCTACACAAAGTATCGGATATCACGATAAGAAGCATTTAAACAGATAGTATCACTTCAAAACTAATAACTGTGTAATTAGTTCATTTTAGAGATTATCAGAATATTTTTTTACAGAAATGTTTAGTTAGTAAAGACCTTGCTTTTGGATAGAAGTGAATAGAAGAAGACTAAAAACTTCTGTAAAAAAAATTCTCTGTGCTTATATAGAGCCTTTTAGAATTTGCCGAATTGCAATTTAATAAGGCTGTATGTGGTACTTCAACAGGAAGATATAGCAATATTAAACCATTGGCTTCATACTGGTACACACAGTCATATGGGGTAGGTGGCTCCTGCACTAGAATCTGCGTTGTGGAGTTTCACAGTTTGTTCCTCACATTCAGTGCAACAAGTAATAGATCACATATATAGTTGTCGTAATTGCGGGCTTGGCAAAAGTTGGTAACGCCATGTTAAAGTTGCGGCCATAGGCGCTTATCCCTACGACCTGCAGCACTTAACGCTCTTGCACTGGTGGAGATGAGCGCCACAGTCTCTCATCGTGAGACACGCAGGACTTGGATAAAAAGAGCGCAGAAGGCGCTCACTTCAACTTAGCGACTCCCGCGAAATCACGGCCTGACTTGGGACTTACGGCCCGCAAAAATACGCAATTAACAGCTGAACCGCCGAACTGGAAAAACACACAAATATGCCTCAAATTTACTTACACACTCACACACAGCTCAGGGGGAGTGCCAGGGAGTCTGTGAGTGAGGTTGCAAGTTAATTTGACGCATATTTTGGCTTTTTTTTATTGAAATATCGCTGAAGCAAGAAAAAAAATGGCGGCCGAAAAAAATTAAACAAATCAAAAAACGAGGCTGAAGGCCGTAAAACACAGCCAATGGACGGAAAAGGCAGCCAAAGGATGTAAATACCAGCCCTAAGCACTAAAACTTAAAGCAAAACAGTAACACTTAATACAAGGCAGTAACATTTAACTCAAGCCAGTAACGCTTAATCAAAGCCAGTGACAACTAACCCAACACAGGGGGAGAGGCTTGCAATGAGCGCCGAAGGCGCTCATTACAAACCACGTGATGAGCGCCAAAGGCGCTCATCGTGGGGCTCACAATGAGCGCCAAAGGTTAGCAAGTTGTGGCTCGCAATGAGCGCCGAAGCTGCTCAGAGGGGCCATAACCTCACATTCCGTGGCAAACAGCATTACCAAAGCTTCAAATTTTATTGCCCTCATTTTTTGACGGGCAAGTCGCTAGTAATGATATAATGGTCTTTTGGATATTTTGTAAGCTTTACATACTTAAAGGACCACTGTAATGATCAAACATTGTTTAATTTACTAATTAATTAGCAATAAAATCAGTATTTGAAACAAAAATAAATTCAGTTTAGCGTTTAATTTTTAAAAAAAAATGTAACATTGATGTTTTCAGCAAATACGCTTCATTAGGTATCCAGGAATGAAAGAGGATCTGCCTTTGTTGTGGCCAGTCTAGGTTTGTGGCCAGATAAAGACTGCTATCTGGAGAACGCATATAGATTCCTATCTGGACAGCCTCCTGGGCAGACCCTTAAACCTGAGGGTGGACAGAAGTTGATCTGCTGAAGTCTAAAGCAGTAATAGTAACATTTTTAAAATAACCTCAACATTTTTCAACTAATCAAATTTTGAATAAACTAACAATCATGACAGTGGGCTGGTATTTAAAGATTGCACATTAATGTCTGTAACTTTTATAAATTGGTCTGTTTAAATGGACACTGCCACCCCAAAAACAAGTTGTTGTTTTTATATACTTAAAGAGCATGAAAAACTGGCTACATGTTGTGTTATTATTTTTTTCTAAAATGATCAGGAACTTGCTTGTTATTGTTTCTATATTTATATGCAAATAAAATGCTAGTGCATATTAATTAGATGTTTGAGATGCTAATTAGGATCAGTCTGCTTGTCTGCCTCAGTAGTGGCCAAAATAAAGACCTGCAATGTTATCTGTTAGTTAAAGTACTCTGGGATGCACATAAACATACTCCGCCGCACATTAGCATAAAGGAACTGAAAAATCAATTCTTAACATTTTAGAAATTACTTCTGTAGAGAAAAACGGATAGTACAATCGTATAGTCAAATTTTAATGCTCTTTAAAATTAAATCAACTTCCTGTTTGGGTGACAAAGTTCATTTAAATGCATGAGAAACATTGTGGGGTTGAGATATTTATATATCACTATAAAGATGCCTTAAACTGAGTAATCTTTTATCAAAAATCCTTTTTTTTTTCTTACAATACTTATTTCATTTTTTTCTATCATAATTATGATAGAAAAAAGAAATACGGTAAGTATTGTAAGATTTTTTTTTTTACAATTAATTATACAAATTGTTGTAATTTGAAATATTTATTCTCTTTAGTAAAACTTGAAATTGGATAATTTGTGGGGTTCAAAATAAAATTACTGCTAAAGTAAGTAATGTAACCCTTACTATAATGTAAGTTTGTGACCTCCCTCAGCCCCTATGGAATCTCCCATTTGTTTATATAGTTCATACAATGTAATTGTCATTATCACTTCCATTGGGAACCTGTTCTACGCATTAACAAATCCCTCTGTGTCCCTATGTCCTTAGTTTCTAAATTCCCCATACAGCAATTATTGTACAAGATGCAGAGTTTCCCCTATTTTTTATGTTATTTAAATGACACTCTTATATACATTTGATTTTTTTTCACTAAAAATAATAACATTTCTAATGTATTAACTTACAATATATTCAGGGTTATCTGGGGTTATCTCTAGAGTATTTTAACAAATGTGCTAATTTATATATATATATATATATATATATATATATATATATATATATATATATATATATAGAGAGAGAGAGAGAGAGATGTGTACACACACATATATATAATGTACTAGTCATTTGTCTCTACAGGAAATCATTCCTTAGATATTCATTGTTTGTGTGACTCCTTTATGCTAATGTGCAGCTCAATATGCTTATTAGTAGATTCGAGTAATTGAAACAACCAAGATATAATTGTATGAAAATAGCTCTATTGAATGAACAAAAATGGCATACCACTTGGTGTAATGGTAAAATACAGGAGGCAAATAAATTAGGAGTTAGGTAAAAGGTAACGTTTAAAAAATAATATATCATTTTATTTAATTGGTAATCTAACAAGTATTTTAGCATTATATATTTTATTTCGGTATCCCCGTTCCCCTTTTTTGCTGTTAACTCCTTACAGCCAGATAATTCAGGTCTACATAGCTTCCCTTTGCTCTGTCAGTTTCTATAATCAGGAAAATATAAAGTAGCTTCATCCACAACATCTCATGCCAGATGTAGGACATATTCTTACCGAACAAAAGCTATAAATTATTCCATGCTTTAAATTATTCTATGTGCTGACTTTCAATGAGGAAGGGATGAGTGGGGGGTTTTTTTCTGTTTTTTTTTTTATACAGAGCTTCAATTGAACATGAAACTGCAGGTGTCACAGATAAAAGAGTACCGAGACTACAATTCTACCGGATGATTTATAGGATCATCTGTCCGGGGCTGGAGCACACTGTGCCATAACACAATATTATAGCACTTTATGCCTTTCAGCATGCTTTGTATCAGTATATATATATATATATATATATATATATATATATATATATATATATTTATGAGACAGGATATGTAAATTGAGGCATGAAGATTTTATTGGCATCGGACAGGCCGTTTGTAGCAACCCGGAAGGAAACCCTTCATAAAGATGCATTATACTTTGGTAAAATATTTAGCAGCCAATAGTACAGTGTGTGTGTTTGTTTGTGTATATGTACATATACACACTTTTTTTTTGTTAAAGACCACTTTATTGCACTAAA
Source organism: Discoglossus pictus (assembly GCA_027410445.1). Taxonomy (NCBI): domain Eukaryota; kingdom Metazoa; phylum Chordata; class Amphibia; order Anura; family Alytidae; genus Discoglossus; species Discoglossus pictus. The sequence continues at coordinate 32,760,647 of CM050169.1, read as the reverse complement.
AAAAGTAGCTCCGGTAATTTTTTTTTTTTGTACAAAAGTATTGTGACTTTTCCTCAATCCTTTTCCGTTTTCAACATTAACAATCCAGATAACAGGATGGAATAATAAATTATCTATTCTAGTGCCTTTGTATTTTTAGGATATCCAAACCAATATTTGGTATAAAATAAAAATAACAAGTAGTAAGACTGTAAGAATAAATCATAATCAACCATAAATACATTCTCTGCTTTTTCTCACCAAGTTTTACAGTTTTTACAAAAGAGTATAACATTTCCTTTGACAATTCTCTTGTTAATTGCAACAGACTTCTAATTGTGTAGACTATACCGCTATCACATCCAAAATATAAACGAAAAAGGAGAACAAGAAACCTTATCTCTAATTTCTAACCTTAGTTCTCGGCTCTTAGAGTCCATACATCCCAGCAGGAGGCCCATCGCCTGTATCTCTCGTCTACCTCGGCTGACAAGATGCTCATGGATTGAATGAATTTGATTTTTTGTAGTACTGATTCGTATGTCGGGGCGGGTAATTTCCAGTGTTTTGTGATTGTGCATCTAGCTGCTAGGAAGATTTGGTTTGTTAGAAATTGTTCTGCTTTAGATAGACTCGACATTGGCAACCCCAACAGTGCTTCCTCTGGTTTTTTTAAGGATTTTTGAGCCCCATAGTTTTTCTAAGGATTGATACGTTGCTGTCCAAATGTTGGGGCAGACCCAAAGCATATGTTTCAAAGTTCCCAAATTATCGCAACCTCTTGCGCACATTTATAGATGGAGTAAGATACTATCTCATTATAGTTTTATATGAGTTTTCTTTTTGATTATTTCCCCCCACTGTTTTTCATCTAAGGTCAACTGTAGTTCCACTTCCCAATTGGCTTTATAACGTAATTTATTGGGAACAGCTAGGTCATTTAAATGGTTGTATATCCATGTTATGTTTTTTTTTACCCTCTGGATTTTTTAAACAACATTGGTCGAATGGAGTCTTGTTAGTTAATTTATTGTTTATTTGTAATTTGGCCTATTTGTTATTTGGCATGAGATTAACCCATTCCTTCTTTGGTAGATTGTGATCTGTACTAAATCTGGTTGGTCACCACTAAAATATCCGCTGCTAGTGTAAGCTGATTTTTGACCCACCATCTTAATTAGTTGTTTTTGTTTAGTCTTTGTACCCGATTCAATTGCCCAATTCGTACATTTATACACACTTAAAATCACTCTTAATATTGCTAAATATTCGGTGAATATTCCTTATTGGCACTAATAAATTCTTAAGTCAATAGAATGCATATAAACATTTATAATAAAAAAAACACCCAAAGCCAAATTTATGAGTTCAAGGCATTTCCAAGTAGCTAATAGAATAAGGCTATTTGTGGGGTAGACACAATGGGGATAGCCATGAATCATCTTCTATTAAGCAAGTCCTTCTATTTATCTCTTTCTATAATGCAATTGAATGGCTTACACACCTTGGGGTTGTTTTTAAGGAGATTTTGTGATGTACACTTAGCCACAATACTTAGTTTAATATTACATTTTGTTCCCATGGAATTTCAATTTCAATTTCTACCCATACTGGAGGAGAATCTTTAATGTACCATTTTGTTAATTGGGCTAATCTCGCAGCCTATAAATCAGGGGAAGCTAGTCCTCCTCTTTGTTTAGATGCAGTCATTGTTGCTCTATTTATTCTGTTTTTTTTATTATTTCAAATGAATTTTGAGAAAGCTCTTTGCAGGGTTTTCAAATCTTTTAATTTAATTGGCATTGGTATTGCTCGGAACAAATACAGGAATTTTGGTAGAATGTTAATTGTGATAGCGTGGATTTTACCAAACCACGATATATTGATGGTGGACCATCTTCTTATTTATTGTTTTATATTTTAATAAATAATACATTCCATATGTAATGATTTGTCATAAGCCTTCAGTTGAGCTGATTGTCTCTATCCTGATCAGATCATCAAGGGGAGTTTTGGAGAGTTGGGTGAGAGAGAGAATTTAAGATAGGCTGCCTTGGCATCAAATGCTTGTTGCAAAAAGAAACCAATTAATACAGCAGGGTTCCAGCAAATGAAGATTGTTGTGCTGGTATAACATTTTGCCTGAAATATTAGCACCGCCTGACTTTATAGTGGTGGACATCAGCAGCAGCTGATTCTGACCTTATTTATCAATGCGGCACTAGTGGTTATGTGTCCATTTAATGTAGGTTTTCTAAACTTTACATCACGTTCATGCAAACAATATTGCATCTTTTAAAAATGCATGAAAGGAGATTTGGGGTTTCGTGCCAAAAACCAATATATTAGTACTTATTGTAGACTACAACATACAAGTGCAGTGACTGATCTTTGCAGTGTTCTTCCAAGAAACCCATTGTTTGGTAATTATAATGTCTCAGCCACAGTCTCAGAAATTGCAGAGTTGTGCTATTTCTTAATAGCTGCTACCTTTTAGTTTCAACAATGTACCATTCTTTTCAATCAATGGTCAAAGTCAGCTCTTTGTGAAATTACCCATTTATCTTTTGATTAGCATGTAATGAATTTTAGTGGTGCAAAAGCAAAAAGAGGTGCACTGGGGCTTCACAACCTTGGGGATTATTTTATGCTTGAAAGATTGAATCCCACATAAAAATGATGGTGTTCTTTAGACATTACACAATTTACCTTCTATTAAATATATAACAAATTCCCATTGAAACAGCAAAACCATCTAAAAATAATGGAGCTGAATTGAAACAAAATAATGCGTTCTCCTCCCCCTGCCACTACCAATACATAGTAATAATCCAGCCATGCACGTTCACAGCCAATCACAGAGAAAGCATCCTGGGATGTACATGGGTGATTATGATGGAATGGGGTTTACACTGAAAATGAAAGCTGGTGTACAAACTGTGAAATAGTTTAAGGTGAATTTACAATATTTTTAAATCCATTTTTCTTCTGTGTAAGAGACCCTGAGAAAAGAGGCTTCTCTCAGGCTCTCTAACACAGAAGAAAATGTATTGAAGAACAATGTCTTGTAAAATATTGTAAATTCACATTAAAGCTTTCTCAAATCTATTGTTACATAAAGAAGACTTGAATACTATAGTCTTCTTTAGGGACGTCATTGCATGCTGTTCAATATTTAGCATTTACTAATTGGACAGACTATTTCCAGCTAGACTCCTAATGAGCTCTATTGGGAAGATATTTTCCTTATTCGTCTGAATACGGCCACTGTTACTATTTCTTCTTCTACTATAAGATCTCATGGGAATTAAACTACATGATAACAAACACCGATTCATTACATACCTTGTGGCAAACATGGCTCTGAGAGAAGAAAAGGTAGCAGCATCTTCTTTTAGCGCCTTGAGCTCATTGCGCAGTTTCATCATTGTCTCAGTGACCATGGCTTTCTCATTTTCGTACTTGCTCTTCAAGTTGGCTAGAGCCACCTCGGCAGTCTAGTGAGTAAGCAGTCAAATATAAATACAGATAAATAATATCTGAGAGCTGTATATAGTATAAGATCCATAGGCAAGACTTCACATTTGTCTATTGTAAACAGATTATAACTAAAAAATACATTACTGAATGCTTACACTGAAAAAAATAACTAATGCCTAACTTGTTGAAATAGTTGCAAAATGATCACATGTGCAGAACAAATGTATGATCATTGGAAGAATACCTCCTATTTGGAAGGCTCAGTGTGAAATTGGAGCCCCAAAGCTAGCTAGAGTGCCTTATAACATAGAACAATTTGGCATATCCCTAAAGTGACCAACACCTCCATATATGCTAGGGAATCTATATGAATGTCTCACACAGAAAAATACACAATACCTTAAGAAATGAAAATGAATCTAAGCATCAAATAAGCTGCTGCACCACACCATGCATTTATATAGTGTTTGTGTTGACTATGTGTGGTGGAATATACAATGAGTAAGAACATCTAACGGACTCATTATTGTATTGTGCAACTTTATTTGAAGAACTGGCCAACACAATGTGATTTATGACTTTATGGGCTATCCAATGAATCACCTGCCAGCCGGTTCCTGGTGTGTATGTGCCTTCGATTGGAAGAAATATGAGAGATACAATGTTTGAAGTTGCCACGGGAGTGGTGACCAGTTTGAAAAATAATACACCATTACCAAGTAAATGCAAGAAATCAAACTCATTATAGTGTAAAAATATGTTAAAAAAGATATACTCATGAAAAAGGTGGTATAAGCATATAATAAATGTGCTAACCATGTGCATTGAAGAACCTCTAACAGAACATCTGGGCACAAAAAAAGAATTGCAATGAAAACAGCCAATAGTCAGTCTCCTCCAATATTCAGGCTGTTATAAATCAAAAGCACTGAACATGTCTAATTTATTGCACATTATAAAGGAGAATCATGCATGAAATACAATTTTAGGAAAAGACTGCATTTCCATTCCCAGAGTATAAAACAGATACACAACTAAGCTGCTTTGCAGATTAATTGCAAATATATTTCTCCCCCACTATAATGAAATGTTTAACCTACTTTCTGTGGAGCATATCAGCCAATGAATAAATCCTAATTGAAAAAAATAATTTGCTTAGGATCCATGTCATATTGCTACTCACTTGTTTGTTGGCTTTGAGTACTGTTCTCAGGGTAGCGATCTGTTCCCTCTTTGTGCTCAACAGAGACTTCAGCTTCAGGATGTCTTGCATTAGAACTTCCTTATCGTTGTCCACAGCCGGGCCAAGTTCTTGGCTTGCGACCTGCTGCCGAGACAGCTCTGTTGTCCGGTCAACAGCAGCTTGTAAGTGTTTGATCTGATCCCGGATTATCGCAATGAGATTGTAAATGTTCATTGGTTCTCGTCTTGGATCAGAAACAGGTGATGGGATGGGAGATACTGGAGATCCTGCTTCACTGTGACCATTCTCTGTGCTCAACAGACCCTTGGATAGCAAAATGGGTGACCTACGGCCTTTGCTTTCAGGACTAATACGGCCTCCTTTACCTTCTTTATAGTAATCAAGCATAACTCTATTGGGTGTCTCGTTGTTACACATACAAACATGGTTATACAGGTTGGCCAACTCTTCACTAAATGTAACCAGCTCATCTTGTGCCACTGTAAGACTTCCCTGGGTCTCTCCAGCCACATCACTCACTTTCTTCAGCTCTTTTTCAAGCCTCACTACTTGATCTCTGTCTTGACGTGTCGTCTTTTCCAATCTGGAAATCTTTTCGGTCATTGCTTGGGTTTCACTCTCATACCGTGTCTTGTCCTCTTCGTATTTGGACTCACACTCTTCGTATTTCGCCTTCACACTTTTGAGTTCATCTTTTAGATCATTTATTTCAGATACAGCTACTTTGTACTTGCATTCCAGAATCTCTGGCCCATTAATATCCACCTCATAATAGTCTCCATCTTCATGGCTGTCCCGTTCTTTCTCATTGTCAAGTGCTGACTGGCGCTCCTTGGTGGCCTGGAGTTTCTTCATAGCGTTAAGGTTTTCTGTAAGCCTACTCACTTTGTCATTTTGTTCTGAGAGTGCTCCTTTGGTGTTCTCCAGCTGTTTCTGAGATTCCTGAAGTGTTGATAGCAAACCAACCTTCTCTCTTTCCACCTGCAACATCAGTTGAAAACCTCAGGTTACTTGATGCAATCCCAGAAAAACTCACATAAAAAGTATATTAAAATAAGCATAGTATATAAATATCTGCATACTTTATTCTTTACTAATGATGGCATTTCAGAATCACATTAAACTCACAACACAACGGATTCAATGCTCAGTGGTATCTTGTGCACTATTTGCTCCTTTAAGAAATATAATACATTTGTGTGTGCATTTTCATACCCCCAAAAAGTCAATATGCTTGTTTCCTGCTCAAAAATCTCAAGAAATACATTTGCACAGCACTCAGGGAAACTAGGGAGTGACATGCAAATTAGTCAACAATATGTTAAACTCCTTCAATCCAAAACCAATTTTATACCTATTGTTAGTAAACACAAGCTGAGTATTCTATCCATGTACAGCTGTTTAAAGCTTACTGGCTATCATCAGCATGGAGTGGGATCTCAGCTTGTGTTTAATCCAACCTTGGCTTTGCATTAAAGCCGTGTAATACAGCATGCATAAGCTTAAAAGGAAGCCATGTTTGATAATGGCTATGGATTGAAGAGCGGGGCATTTGTGGGCACATTTGCATGTCCCAGCTCAGCTTCCCAGAATGCAGTGTAATAACTGTTTTTTCTCGGAATTCTGATCTGGAAGCAGGTTTTTTAACTTGTTTTAGACATTCAAATGTGAACACAGATGTACTATTTATTTACTGTACTACTGTACGGTGGAGGGCTTCTTTCGCTCTTTTGCCCACCATATTATAAACGATTGTTGTGGTGAACTATATATATATATATATATATATATATATATATATATATATTCTCAAATTATATTAGAATCTCTAATAAATGTAGATATTTGTCTCTTACCTGCATTAGTTGCTGTTTTAATTTCTGTATTTCCGAGATGTTCAGTTCACTTAGAAGATCAGACACTAGGCTTGGTGCTGGATTTCCAGAATCATCCTTCTTGGGTGTCGACATTTTATTGTCACTGTTCATTTTGATGACACCATTTTGTTCAAAACCATTCAAGACTTCATCATTGTTTGGCTCATTGGCCTCATCACTGAACTTCAGCCCATCCAGAGAGAAGTTAAGGTGGTTGTTGTACATGGAGTCATTGATGTTCATGTAATGAGAGAGCTCTTTGCGCAGGTTATTCTTCTGTTCACGCTCTGTTTTTAGTGTCTCTAGGGCTTCCTCCAACTGACGTTCTGAGATTTCTTTTAACCGAATGGCATCTTCCAGTTGGCTGTTAAGGAATTCAGTTTCTTCCTCCAATCTCTTGATCTCATGTTTAAGACCTTCAAACTCAACCTAAAATACAAGATGTATGGAAGAACTCAGAAGAATACATGCCTTCAAGAATAAAATCTGGCAATGCAACAGTTGAACACTGATTGGCTTTTAGATAAAATAACCCAGAATCCCTTACTTTACCACGTATAGCAGCGAAAGGAGTTGGGTGGGACATATTTAATTTTATATTGAACTTCTCCATGAGTACCGATGTCTAATGGTCCTGAATCCCCAGGCCTCATGTCTCTCTAAATTCCAATAGTCCAACATTATGACTTTATTATTGTGAACTTTTTTAGTGTCATCCAATTCTGCTTAAGTTGGCTTTTAGTCTCGTCATTCCTGTATGTGTCTTCCCCTAGAACTCCCTAGTTGTTCTATTTACCGAACTAGATTAAGAAACATTGAGAGGCCTTGATGGACACACAGTATGAAGGTATTAGGTGTTGAAAGAGGTTGAAGAGGTAATAGGAGGATAAACAGGAGGTGTATAGCTATGACAATGGTTGAACAATCAGTTTTATGACATAATTATTAGTGGGGATTCCAGTACTAGAGGAAGAAGAATATTTTTAAACTGTCTCCTCTTTACCATTTTTCACCTAATGTTATATTTAATATCTAAATATATCTGGTATCAAATTGAAGCCACTACAGCTCTTTTATAGTGAAGCAATGGAAATGCCGCCATAAACATCATATCCGTTTGACATTCATAAACTAAATGTTTACAGCTACTACACTTCTTATGCCTGTACCGGAAACAATTACTAGATATTGGTGCTATTTGAGCTCCAGTTTTGGCTTGGGAATGTGTGTAGATTTTGATTGATGTACCGCCATCCTATCTGATCCTAAAAACGTAACCGCAGACAGTTGACCATTTGGAAATAGCCCCATTCTAGTACATGCCTGGTTTTGCTTGAGCACGGACACTTGCTTCTGGAGGGAGATGTTCTCCTCTTCGAGTTCGGTGTAGTCTTGCAGCAGACGGGCTTCCCGGAATTTGTACTCCTTGATCTCATCTCGCAGACGGCCTCTTTGTACTTCCACATTCTGATTAAGCTGAAATGAGAGCAGGTGCAAAGCATTAAAACCAGACTTAGTATATAAATTACTCTGTAATATTTAATGTATTTCTTCAAAGGCGTTACGTTATAACTAAAGATCCCATTAATACTATTATTCTCAATAAATCCGGAGTGTCGGTGAATTACACTAACTTAATACCTAAAGTTATACGATATTTGGAGTATCCCAAAGTAAATGGCTACAGCCAAGTTGCAAGATATACACCAAGCTGATTGAGACATTCAGATTTTCTATTGTTGTAAGGATTTCCTTCATCGAGACACCACAAATTTCAACTGCTGAGCCTGACTCACGATGATCTGAATGTAATTATTCATCCAGCCAGGAGATTAGCAGATCAGGGACACAGAAGCCCCTTTATTAGTTCAGCTGTGGAGTGGACTTACTACATTCTTTCGATACTGTCACAGCTGAAAATTACCAGACGGCACCACGTCTCAAAACTGTCTCGGCGCAAGTGGTAAAAGACATATTGTTACTTGTGGAAGTTCAGTACTAAGGCGTGTAAGACATGGCTAGTTCCTTGCAGGGACAGACTATCAGGGGAACAGAAAAGGGTCCAAATACTTAGGGCCTCATTCTATTATCGGCCGCAGCCGTTGCGGGGCCGCAAGGACCGGCCGCAAGCTATTCGGCTATTCTATTCCCTTACGGCCGGGGATTCCGGCAGGCTTGCGGCCGGTGCCTTGCTATCTCTTGCGGCCGCTCGCGCCGGAGGAAAGCCTTTGATCTTAAACGGCCGCAAGAGTTTTGCAATTCAATTGCTCCGGGAAACCTCTCTGCAAGGCTAAAAGCGAGCCGCAGTTACTTGCAGGAAAAAGGTCTCGCTAGCACCAATTAAGCACATAAAATAGCTCAAATAAAGCCATCCTGCACTTTGAGAAGACTATAAAGGGATTTTAGGTGTTAGAAAAAATAGCACATAATTATCCTATACTCAAATCCGTAAAATATTTTATTTTTAATATCCGTAAAATATCCATGTAAAAAGTCCAGAGTGCTTGGAGCACTTCAGACACACCCACGCCGCAGCCGGCAAATAAACAGTTAATTTGAACTCGGGTTTGGGCAGATGTGCAAGCTTGAGAGTGGGTTCCTTTTAATCCTCATGTCCCCCAATATGATCCCTAGCATTTACAGAGCTGTACAGTGCAGGCTTGAATTTATTTTTCAGTTTTTATATTTCACAGATTACGGCCGGATCCTTGCGGGGCCGTATAATAGAATCGCGAGTTAACTGAACCCTCGCAAGGAATCGCAGCCTTACGGCCGATTTACGGCCGATAATAGAATGAGGCCCTTAGTAATTTAGATCCAAATTATTTTTATTTTGAATGTTATTAATAATACAATTTCAGAAAAAATACAGGTAATTTCCCAGTTAAAGGGCCACCATGCAAAAAAAAATATGACTCCGACCATAATTAAGCAGGAAAAAAGTTATATATCTAGTTCTTAATTAGAAGAAAAAAAGAGATCCATGATACATTGGCGGGAGTTGTGTGTGTGACGGACATTTGTATTTTTGGAGAGCTCTTGTTGCATTGAATGATGCAAGGGGTCTACTTATGGAACATGGGGGTTATGTCTATTTCAGCCTGTATCCAATTATCTTTACAATGGCTCTCTTTTCCCCTTATCCTATGCTAAATTTTAACAGGGATTTCCAGAGGTGTTAACTCTTAAAAGTCACCTGCTTGCAAACTCAATAGATTTAGCAAGTTTATTAATGCTTAGTTTGGGACTTTTTCATGCAAAATTTATTTTCATACACTACTGATTCTCCTCTATCAGATGGATTCATAATCCACGAAAAACTTAAATATTGCTTTAATAAGTAAGGATATCTTCAAGAAAACAGCATTTTATGAAAGCAAATCATGCAACAAAGGTATGTATATCCCTGTATGCTACATCCCAAACAAGATCTCACGTTTTTGTGATATAGACATGCAAATTAAACAGTTCTCCGGGATATACAATACATCGCCATTTGGGGTTGTCCAGGTTACTTTTTGCCTAGTCTGACACATGTGTATGTACGTTTCATGCCGTTACTGTTGGCTTTGGTACATGAATATAAACACATTACTTGTTCAAACAGTCAAACACAATGAGGGCGGCAGTCCCTCCATCTCCCAGTATGGTCAGAACAACGATATAAAGCAGGGCTGTTGAATGGGCAATTATAAAAATAACAGGGCACAATACAGAAGGGAATAAGCCAAGAGTTCACGCCACCACCATGAATAAGGCTGTCAAAAATGGGGCGCACAGACAAACAGCTCCAATACTTAATCACAGTTCATTCTCGTGTCAACTGGAGATAAAAATGAATAAATCAAGCCATTTAATTTTGATGCATAAATAAGAAAAAAATGGTAGATTGTGGCTCTGTAGGGATAATGGGTTTATGCTGGCTGTTCAAAATATATAATTGTGCATGCAAATGAGATGTAATTGCAGCTGCCACTAAGTTAACAAGCCATGTGTTAACTGTACTATTGAGCAAAATAAATGATCTTTGCCAAGGACCTATCAACTCATTTGGAGGCAGAATAGGGCTCAATACACTGAAATAGCATTAAAAGCGTTAAATTTGTAACCACGGATAGTGGAACAAAAATGGGTCATTTTGTAAGGAATTTAGCCAACCAGTTGGTATCATAAAAACTGTGCCAACAAAAAAAAATATGTACAAGTTCAAATATAAACATAACATTATTAAATGCAAGTCAGAAATATCTGGAGAGAAATTATAATATAGCCTGAGCTCCCAATAGCCAAGGGAAACCATATTGAAATATGTAGGGATGCTGCATTTAGAGAGAGAATAAAAATATTCTGTATGTATGGTTTTTTTTTTTGTATAAATCCATAACAGACATTATTATGAGCAGCAAATGTATAATATTGCATTATTGTACTCTGTAATTATAATATTCTTAAATTAATATACTACTTATAGGAGGAAAACTATATGCCTAATGTTAAAAATGAATTCAGAAACTGTTACCTCAACAAAAGAATAGGTACCTTAAAAAAAATAAAAAAAAAAATAATATATTATATTTTCATGCGTTTCTTTTTTTCCCCCCCTGTCTTAACCCCACACAAATATGGTGTTACAATGTAGTAAATCAGAGGGTGCATCACAGGATGCCTAGTGCACCACTGGATGCCTAGCACACCACTGGATGCCTAGAGCAACAATAGATGCATAGAGCAACACTGGATGCCCAGAGCAACACTGGATGCCCAGAGAAACACTGGATGTCCAGCGCAACACTGGATGCCTAGCGCACCACTTAAAGTCTACTGCATCACTCAGTCGAGTCTTTATTATGCTCAAAAATGGCGGGTGCCTAATTATAGCCATTTCTAACAGTGTTCAATATTTCAAATATATGGAGAGTACTGTTAGGATTAAATATTTAGAGGCCCGTGTGGGGCTCTCCAGGACCGAACTGGCCTGATGTATACCATTTGCCTATAATATTCATTATATTACATCTCCTCTTTAAATATTGGACGGTTCTTTTGGAAAAAACACCATGTATTCAAGATTGTAAGCTCAAAAATGTAAGGTCCTTCATTTTGCCATACATTAATATTATTATTAGTTTTTCTTTTATTCAACACTTGTATAGCTCTATAGAATATGTTGTCACTTTACAATAAAATAATTATAATAATCTTCTTCTGCCTTCTTTGTTTCCTTTCTTTCCTGGAATCTTGACATAGATTGTAAATAGAATGTATAACAAGACTATTTGCTGCCAGCCACTGCAATTATCCTCCCTAGGCCCCTGTTGGTCTAAATAAAGATAAAAACAAATTACAGGTAATTTTGTAATTGAATGGTATCGTAACACTGTATATAAGACCTTCCTTAAAAAGTGTTGTTACATATATTAACTAAAAGTATGTTAAGATGAAAGGGAAAGACTCCTGCTAGTTCATGCTATATTTATAATAGTATTCAATAACTGGGCCATGAAAATAAGGGACCACAAGAGGTCAGAATTATGCAAATTCTGTCAACTGGGCTCATCATAACCTATTACAGGAAATCTCACACATTTACAAGAAACAGGAATCCTTAGTCACAAGTCGTATTATTACTCACTTACCTACATAATAGTATTTTGATGACCACAAGAGAAGAGGAAAAGAACAGGAAATGTATTAAATGCTTTAAAATTGGTCAAACAATGCAACAAATGTACAAGTAAAGAGGGTCCCATGTTTGGTTTAACTGGAATGGGAATTAGGAGCAGAAACAGAAGCACCAAATGTCACTCTACAGATCCATAGTCAGACTTCCCCAAGAAAATGGTGTCTGGTTTTGGAGATTATAGCGCCAAAAGAATATTAATAAATTAGAGACAATTTAAAGGAGGAAAAAAGAACTTGTATGGTCTTAATATGAACAGCTTAGAGGAGAGAAGAGAGAGGGATGATGATAGAAACCTTTAAATATGTCAAAGGATTTAATAAACTTCAGGAGGGAAATGTCTTTCAGAGAAAGAGGAAATATAAGAAAAAGAGGTCATGATTTGAAGTGGAAGAGTTAGGAGGACTACTTTATCAAATGGGTAGTATGTGGAACAGTCTTTCAGTAGAAGTATTAGGGATTCAAGCATGTCTGGAATAAGTCTATCCAAGCGGGTTCATTAAAAAGGGACACAGAAGGTGTTTTAGGTTTCATTAGAGATATAACATACCTATGTACCTTTTTACTTTTGTGTACTTTATTTTATAAAAAAAAAGTATGTAAAAGCTGTTTTTTTCTGCCTACAATCCAACTTGGTTTTTCAACTCTGCAGCTTATGAAGACCATGTACTTTTAAGTACATGATGTGCATTTTCTCACAGTAGCCAATGAATGGCAACATTCTACAACATGCTGCTTGTGAGAGGTCTCGGACAGGCTAATATGAAAAACTGCACTTCATACTCTGTGTACTCATCAGTTGCATGAGCTACAGAGGGACCCATAAAGCAACAAATTGTATGATTTTAGACAGAAAAAAAGAGCTTATAAGCACTTCTTAATAAAATAAAAGTACATAATGGTAAATCTATACATAGTTATATAATTTTCCTAGCTTAATCTAGCAACCTTCTATGTCCCTTTAAAGGGATATGTACGTGAGCTGGATTATGAATGCATTTGATAGAGGAGAATTAGTAGTGTATGAAAACATATGTTATATAAAAAAGTTCAGTTTACTTACAAAGTTATTTGCACAAAAGTCATATCCAGCTGTTCACACCCACAGGACGCTTACATAGGCCGGGTGCACACAGTAATAACAGCAGGGTACATATTTTGACCTTTCTGGTACAGAGCAAGGTAAGTAACTGTTGCAATTCTTGTACTGAGCACATGCCAGAAGCCACTGAGGTGAAGAATAATACAATGTATTAGCCTGCATCTGAATTTGAATGTTATGCTAATTCAGGTGGGATTTTCTAGGGGCGTACACAATCAAATGCAAATGCCAAAAAACATAGGACATTTTGCTAAGGTGAGCTAATTAATGTTTATTTTGGGATATTTTCATGCAACAACAAAAAAATGTTTTCATACACTACTAATTCTCCTCTATCCGATACATTCATAATCCAGCTCACTTACATATCCCTTTAAGTCAAACCTTTATGGTAAAACATACTTCCACTGGCAAGAGGAAATATAATGATTTAAGGCTTCACCGAGCAACACTAAATGAGATTCCTAGTACATGCACAGTTCCAGGCTTTATTACAAATCTGGGAAATATACTTTGCAAATAAATGTGTGCTATATAAGAATTACTGCAGCCATCCTTAGTCTGCAGGTAATTGGGTTTTTAAAAAATCCGCAAAAAATTGTCTTTCAAATTATTTTTTTTAAATTTAATACTGTTCATAAAATATGATTAGGGTACAGGGGGTAGATTTGTAAACGAATGGAAATAGTAACTATAAAGTATTAAAGTGCAATTCTCCAAATGGCATTATGTTAGATAATGCAGGTAGGATATGGAAATCCTAGTTCAAAAGTTTAAACGTACACATGGGTGTTGTGAGTTCAAATCCCTTAAGTCCAGGCATGTTTTAAATAGTAGTTATTTTGGTTCTGGATAAAACAGAAAATATATCTAAACTGTAAACGTCATTATGAGAGAGACACATTTGGATGTTGCAATTCTTTAAATATAATTTTTTAGCTAAATACAGAATATGAATGAAAAAAATATATATATTATTAATATTCTAAGGCAGATGCTTTTAAAATCTTTATGATCGCTATGTATAGGGAAAGATTGGGTAGGGAAATTTGTTGGACAGAGATCTTCCAATCTAGGGGGCGTATTCAATTCAGGTTTCGGGCGATCCGGTAGCCCGTAAATGAGGTCACAAGTTAATTTGCTATTCAATTGGCGTCTTTTTGCGGGCTCCAAACAGGTAACAAGTTACGGCCTTGAAAATATTTCGATGGTTAAACCCGTAACTTACAGCCTCCAGAAGCCTTTGATCTTTCACTTTCGCAAGAGATACAATGGCTAAAATCGCTATTCAATTGCTCAACGTCCCCAAGCTTGCAAAAGGTTTTCACACCCGTAAATGGCAAATGAAGGAGAAAATCCTACGAGTTCTAGAGAGGACCCGCAAGGGGGTTAAACACCTATTCGTAGCACTGTAAATGCAAATAAAAAATCACTACTGCACTGTAAACAAAGGGGAAAGCGATAACAGACATTAGAATTAATTGTACAACAGTCTCAAGCTTGCAAATCGGCAGCAATTTACAGTACTTAAATTTTATGTTTAATTTCGGGGTTAAATCGATCACGGGTATTAATGAGTTAATACATATCAGGCCACCCACATGGACTAGAACAGTATTGACATATATTTTCATAATTCTTTATTTTGCGGTTTTGCGAGTCTGCTCGCATATCAGACCCCCGAACCTAATTGATTGAATTTCTATTGGCTTATTCGAATTGGGAGTTTACGGGCTTGCTTAATTGATCATGTTCCCGCTCTGAACTGCTACGAGCCAGTGCATGGTTTACGGTTTCAGCTTTGGGCCAGTGACTCGCTATTCAATTGAGCAAGGGCGCATCGCAATCGGAGACGAACTGGAGGCCGCAAACACACCAGCAGACGTTCGGCCTGAGTTGCGGGCTTGAAATTTAATATGGCCCCTGGTTTGTACCTAATAGGGGGTGCATATTAGCAGGTAGCATATTGCTGTGCCAATCCTGAATTAGAACCCATTAATCAATAACTGATTTTTTGCAAATGCAGTTTGCAGATTGATTAAATGTAGGTTTTATCCAATGCTGTGCCTGTTTTGCATGAAAAACTAAAATATTTTATAATATAGAGCATGCTCTTTTCAAAGCCTGATAAAACACATCTTAAGAAAGCAATGTCCTATGCATGTACCTGAATGTTTGTATCATATCTGCTTTCATCCTTTCTCTTGTGGTTAGAGCAGAGAGGTTTCCAAATGTGGTGCATGACCTTGGTACAAGTGGAAACAGAGCAGGCCTGCTAGCTATTTCCATGCAGCTCGATGCCAGACGGACAACATAAGCTGGATATCAACAATAAGGTTATTCTCATTTGGGTAGGTAAAAAAAAATAAGCAACAGATGCTGCTTATTATGCAAACTCTACGAAGGTGGGAGGATGCTCTGTGAATATCCATTACATACAGAGATAATACAAATAGACCAGGGGATGTTGTCCTACATGAAGCGGGATGACAACTCTTGGCAAACCTCTTCATTATTATGCCATCTAATGGGACATCTGCACTAACATTTGTCATCTCCATCAGTCCTCTGCATTGAGTTACTGATAAGCCTCTGAGGCATTGTATTTTTGACTGCATAAAAAGACTCCAGGGGTGGCACGACTTTTGGGCGCATGAAACATGCGCGCCGCCAAATGCGCACACCAGCAACAGCGTGCCTGAAAAATGGTAGCAGCGACAGGTAAAGAGCTTGTGTGGGGATAGATGTGCGGATGGGCAGGGATAGTTAGGGGATGGATGTCTATGTTCTTTTAATATGAAAAGCTTTATGTGTTACACCTACCTCCAGAGCCACTAATGGCTTGCATACACTTGGCTTGACATACACATCCATCCCCTAACTATCCTCACATCCATCCCCCTGCCCATCCGCACATCTATCCCTTGCCCATCCACAAACCCAGCTACTTACAGCGTCTGGGCCCCCCTCTGAGAGCGGGCGCCCTATACTCAGGCACGATGGTGTTGCTGCTTCCATTTCTCAGGCGCGCTGTTGTTGGTGTGGGCTTTTGACGGCGCGCACAACTGGTGCGCCCAAAGGTCAGTGTGCCGACTCTAGGCCATAGCACAGAAAACAAAGAAGGGGCTTATCAATAATAAAATGCAATCATCTCTCATGAAGATAACTTTTCAACTCACTTTTTGTGGTTGATCAGAAAAGCTCAAAATGCCAAACCTCACTCTTCTTTTAATGTAGGTAAATGCATTTTTTAAGAATATTTAATAAAGTAATTGTCAAATGATATCATATTTGCAGCCTTCCCTGTGTCATTTTACCATCATCTAACGGACTCCTAAAACATTATAAAGAACAAACCATATATATCAGATCTCCATGTACTCCTCTAACCACCCCTCCATTTACCCATTCACCTGTCATCACCTCCTCATACATTATGGGATTTTCTCCCTTCTCAAGGCTCATAGCAGGCTGCAAATCAGGACCTTCGTGAAGCGAGGGGCCGCATTTGCGGAGGTGGAGGCTCTACGGCACCTCACACACGGTTACAAACACCCAAACAAGCGGCACTTTACCAACAATACGAACCGTGGGAAATTTACGGACTTAGCAGACAAAAATACGAGACGCAGGACTTGGAAAAAAAAACATTATGACCTCGCAAAAATACGACCTTAACGGCCGAACCGCGCGCACCGGAAAGCAGTCAAAACACAATAAATACACACAAAAAACACGTAAAAAGACCTCTGCAAGTGAAGTTACACCTCCATTTAAGTCCAAATTCATGAGTTTAGACACACGAAAATCCCATAAGCGAGAGAAACAATGGCCGCCCAAAAAAACCGAGGCTACAGGACCCTAAAGACGCAAAGCAGCACCAAGCACATACGGTTTTTCCAAAAAGCCAAAAAGGACGAAAGATCATACTCACCAGCGTAACACATACACATTTGCGCCATTTATCAATGCGGAAGTACACAGCTACACTAACGACTTTACCTCACGCACGCAGCACATTTACACTACATACTGCACATATTGCTGACACACCTCAGGTCCAGAACCGTGCAAAACTACATTGTATGCTGCAGGAACACCAAAACAGATTGTCAGCTCTTCAGCACAATGCTTCCTGCATATATTACTTAGGAATAGGTAAAGTATATTTATTCATTATTCCATTGGCATACTACAAGACATATACCCAAAAAAAGCTCCTCTAATAAAAAATTTAAACAAAAACACCGGCGCAATGAGCGCCGAAGGTCCTCACGCTAAAAAATGGATAAAACAACATTACCTGCATTACGATTTCATGCCCGTCATTTTTTGACAAGCAATTTGCTAGTTTTATAAATTATATTAATAAAAATAGATAAAAGCTTTGGCCACCAACCAATATTCTTGAGCAGTAGTGGACAACTAGGCCTACGATGGCCGCCAACCGTCCATGGTTTGGATCGCTCTGCTCTTAGCACACCTGAGTTTCTCTGTTTCATTTTGATTGTTGTACCTGGACACAGTCACAGAGAGATTGAAATCCTGACCTGTTGGAGGCTCTAGTAGGACTGAGGTGCCCACCACAGAATAATTATCTATGTAGCAACCAATCAAATGCATGCAGTCAGGTTCCTCCTCTTTCTACAATTTGAGAGGCAGATGATTGGATAATAGTGCAGAAGATAATACACAGTTCCCTTTTGGTATTCAGAGATGTCGTACCACTTGTACTATGATTTCCAATGCTTCATATTCTGTATGGGGACCAATGGCTGCATTAATTATACATTATTATGCTGTATATTACCCCATCACTAAATGAGTACTTGCATTGCCCTGCGCCTACTTGCAGGAGCATTACTCTATTACTACTCATCACTTTATTTTCAGTCTTGTACAGGAGAACATTATAACAACCAAGATCTTGACCCGTTTAATACTAGGATAACTTCTGATTTGCATTATGATTTTCAATGATTTACATAAATAAGGAGAGCGATTTAAAATATATGTTCTGAAATATGTAAATTTCGCCTTTTTATCACAAGCAATCTGTTTTAGAGAGATGCAGAAAAAAACTGATTAACTGTAATGGACATGGTATGTTTTGGGATTTCACTAGGAATATAATATACCATCCGTTAACGTTTATGTCCTTTATTTTATTGTGTGGGATTGCATCATTCAGTTGTGTCCGACTCTCTGTGACCTCATGGACCACAACACACCATACTGATCCACTTTTAATTCATGACAGAGATACTGGAGTGTGTTGCAAGTTCCTTATCTAATGGACCACAGCATACAGCTCCTGGTATTCCTAGGTGGTCTCCCATCAAGGTACTGACCAGGCCCAACACTGCATGGCTTCAGGGTGCTGTGACCTCCTGGTTCCCTGACTTATGTACTTATTAATGTTCCTTATCTAATGGACCACAGCATACAGCTCCTGGTATTCCTAGGTGGTCTCCCATCAAGGTACTGACCAGGCCCAACCCTGCATGGCTTCAGGGTGCTGTGACCTCCTGGTTCCCTGACTGGAATGAAACCCAGTGAAAGGACCCAGTGAAAGGAGCTGGGATTCAAATGTTTCCTAATAAACAGCTACTGATTAGTAGAGAATTATGTATTATATTAATAAGTTGAATGTACTTATTAATGTTCCTTATCTAATGAACCACAGCATACAGCTCCTGGTATTCCTAGGTGGTCTCCCATCAAGGTACTGACCAGGCCCAACCCTGCATGGCTTCAGGGTGCTGTGACCTCCTGGTTCCCTGACTGGAATGAAACCCAGTGAAAGGACCGAATCCTAACCACTGGACCAACAGGGAACGCTTTATTTTATTAAGAAATGCTTAAAAGATCTGTTTTTCGGACTAAAATCATACAGTATTTACTTTTTTGGGTAGCTCATAAGTGTTTCAAATTAACCTGTCAGGGACTTCTATCAAATAGCATGTTGCAGAATGTTGCCACTGATTGGTTACATTGAGATAGTGCAGTTTAGAAGTAAACTGCCTTCATGAGCTGCAGTGGTGTAAAGCAGTAAGGAACTATTTGCAAGCTTTTAGGCAAAAATTTGAACTTTTAAGCACTTAATAAAATAAAACACATAAAAGTAAATGGATATATAGGTTTACTATATTCCTAGTGAAATCCACTATCCTTCCAGATCCTTTTAAAGAAATATGTAAGTGAGCTGGGATTCAAATGTTTCCTAATAAACAGCTACTGATTAGTAGAGAATTATGTATTATATTAATAAGTTGAATGTACTTACATATTTATATGCTAGATACTGATATGTGGATGTGCACACCCCCAAGGAAGCTTACATAAAGTGTACCCTGCAGGGTACAATGTGTGACCTCTAAAGGAAACAATGGTTTGTGGGGTCACAGCTGAAATTGCCCATAAGGAGACAGGCAGAGAGAAAACAGACCGCAACTACCAGATTGTGATACAAATGTTTCAGTCTTTACTTCCTCCTGATTGGCCAACACACTTTTTCAAATTGTATACCAATTTAGCCTGGGTTTGGAGGGCGTTAAACCAAAGTTTCAACTGACAGAAATTAAAAGATATTTTTCTAACTTCAAGGTAAGTGTTTAAATGCTTATTTTGGTATTTTTTCATGCAAATGTTTTCATACACTATTAATTCAGATGACCTCATAATCCAGCTCACTTACATATCCCTTTAAAGTAAGCCGTTAGATATTTCTTTGGCCAGCCTCGAAATACAGAGAAGGAAAAATATGATCCTGCTTTCCGGACCAAGTTTTGAATAAACAGATCACCAGGAGAGGGCACTGACAGGAAGGACATGCACGTACAGAAAACATCTGATAACAATGATACATTCTATAAAAGAACAAAGAGGGGAATAAACTTTTGGATTAAACGCACAGCAAACTGACTCAATAAAATGATCAGACATGTATGTTATAACTTTAGCAGATGATTTATTTTCTCATTTTCAGGCAATTTTCCAATGTTAACCTATTTATTTAACTAGAAAAAAATGGTTGCAGAATAAACAAAAAAGTTGTTTTTGTTTTTTTCTTGTTTTACAAAAGAACAGTACACTCTGAGAATTAATACACATTTCAAGCCATAAATGCAACATTGTACCAATTCAATGTTGTGGGTTTTTTTAACTATCAATTAAATCTATGCTGTGCCAATTTAACCATGAGTAGTGCAAAATATATAATTTTAGCATAACAAAGGGAAAGTGAGCTTAATTCAATTGATTGCATGCAAAGACGGGCCCTTTCCTTCTATAGTTGCACCAGCTGCAGTGGTGGTGCCGAATTTTGCTGCCGATATCATAGCTTTAGGGTTAGGGTAAGGGTTAGGATAAAGGTTTTAGCTTGAAAATTGTATATGACCTCAGCAGCGCTTGCAAACTGTGCACAATTTCGGCAGCGCCATCTATCAGCTCAAGGACCTAGTCTATTATGAATCCATTTCCCGTCAGAAGACTGGGGTTGAGCTCTGCTCCAAAGAAAAATGTACTGCAAGCAAAGAACTATTCCATCCTCTGACGTGGCGCAACTCGAAAGCGAGGCCACCGCTATGTTCGGCGTGGGCACTCGGACCCCCAGGGCCTCTGGCACGCCTCTCATAGCTCAAGGCCTCTCCTGTCGGTGCGCCTTATGAGCCAGATCAGAATAGTCATTTTTTTACACCACCAGGTGGTGCTGTAGCGCATCCACACAACCCAGTCTTCTGACGGGAAACTGATTCATAACAGAAAATTAGAATTTGTGCTGCGGCTGGAGCAACTTTAAAAGGAAAGATCTCAACGATGTTATGTTATGCAAATTAGCACATGAATTCCACATCTTCTCCATCACTAGCATAACTGCACCATCCCTTTAATATAAGTCACCCTCCTGGTAGTATTGCACTGGCTGTAAAAATTCACTCCGCCTATATCTGCTCAGGTGCCCAAGCAAAAGCACACATCCTCATTTTAAGACTGTATTAAGAACATCTTCTGTAACATAAGAAGTAATCTATTGTATTTTTAGCATTACACACACATTATATGTATATGTGTGTATGTGTATAAATATAATCAGTAACTACTCAAAGTGTTTAGTACACAAAAACATTCTGTATCTGATACAACTTATGAAACAACCACAATTCTGCGAGCAACTCTTTCATTTTTCAATATCGCTATAAATAAAAGGATAAAATAGCAACTCGAACTCCTCTTCCCATCCTTTTGGTATCCATGACTGCTCAGTCTTGTAAATACTGAGTTCCAACAAACACAACAGATTCGTTGATGATGAACACAGATTGTGTTCCCTAATGTTTGGCCTTTAAAGGGTTATTCTAACAGGACATCATCAGTAACTGCAATAAACAGATTTTTTATTTAGAACAAATACAACAGACAGTACCTTATACTTCCCCAAATAACATATTTCTCTGATAGAGAAGAGGAACAGAAAACTGTTCAATAAAAATCCCTTTTTCACATGACCATTTATTTATAGGATAAATATGAGTGACTTCAAGTGTGGTTGCCAGGATGTGATTGTCGGCACACACGGATAGCTATATGTTTGCGGTGTAATTCTAGTTCTATTGAAATGGTTTCAAGATATGTAATATGTGGGTAGCGTGATCATTAAGTGTTTTATTTCCATATCAGGTCCATATTGGAGTACCAGAAAGAATGTATAAAATGTGACTGCTATTTGCAAATTGAAAAGAGGCGCCACAGTCCAAAAATGTCTATTACGCATTTGAAAGATCATGTTTGAATTATTACAAACGTTTATTGTATGAGAAAATAAAAATCACAAAATAGTGATGGGACTGTTTGCTCCTACTTCCTCTTGTAACAGGAAAGAGTAAGAGTGAGCATTATGGATGCCTGGACTGCTTTATAAATTTAATATATTTAAAAAAAAATGTTACAAATTGTTGCCAGATACCACGTGGGGCTCTGAAACTGTGTTGTCTAAAGCCATATGAAAATAAAATGTTAAATGTCCATATGAATGCATTAAGAATTCCTGGAGTATTGGCCAATCGGAGACAGCACTCCTTAATGAGTGCAACAGAAAGGCTAATTGACAGGTACAAACTTGAAACGGTCAGAAAATATAATTGTTTAATTACATTCAAATGATAAAGAAATTCTCATTACTTATAGTTTTCATTAGGAGTATATTTGGAATAATCCCCAAAAAATTGGTACAAGGCAAATATTTCCATTGTTTCTGCCAAAGCTGGAGCTCCTTAAGAGCAAATAAATATATATATATATATTTTTTTTAATTATTTAAATGTTATATCACTTTTCTCCAAAGCTTAAAAAAAATGGTACAATTGATCATGGTACCAAGAGAGGCCAATTATGGGTTTAATAACACATTATTTGTCAAAATTAGTTCAACAAAAAAGGCCCTTGTTTGTGAAGTATGTAACAAACGAACGTAGTCATGGGCATAAACAATTTTGGGAAAATATACATACATTTGCACACAGCAATTTCACATACAAAGAGTTTAACTTCCTGTATTGGGAACAGCTCAGTTTTTCCATGTACTATTCCCAGATTTAAAAAGGAAATAACCATGTCGGCTCTGTAACCTTTAACCTTTTGTATGACTCATCTGATACATAATGGGGCAGGGCAGCCATATACAGTACATAACATACAAGGTGCCTAATGGAAAGAAGTGCTAGCTTCCTGGTACAGGCTGGGCTTATTATGTCTTCTGTATACAATAACAGCAAACATTACATTTTTCTTTTCTTCTTCTTTTTCATTATTGCAAAATCAAATTATCAGGAACAGGGTGAGAGACACTGAATACAAACAACTAGGCTGCAATGAGCGCCGAAAGCACTCATTGCAAAGCTCACAATGAGCGCCGCAGACACTCATCGCGAGCCCCGTAGGACTTAGAACCGAAGCACGTAAAACAGCCAAACCATCCAACTGGAAAGACCACCAAAAAAGCACAATTATGCCTCACATTCACTTACACACAGCACAGGGGAGAGCCAGGAAGCCTGTGAGTGAGGTTGCAAGTTAATTTGAGGCATATTTGCCATTTTTCATGATCGAAAATCACCCAAGAAAGAAAAAAAATGGCTGCCGAAAAAACGTAACAGGATGAAAACGAGGCTGAGGGCAGTAACACTTATCGCATGCCACTAACACTTAACCTAAGGCAGTAACACTTACACCAAGGCAGTAACACTAATCGTGAGGCCCCTAAACTACACGGGGGGGTTGGTTCTCAGAGGGGCAAAATCCTCACATTGCATAGCAAACAGCATTGCCAATTTTATTCCTGTCATTTTTGACGGGCAATTTCCTAGTATATTTATATACAGTGGGGGTAAAAAGTATTTGATCCCCTGCTGATTTTGAACGTTTGTCCACTGACAAAGAAATGACCAGTCTATAATTTTAATGGTAAGTGTATTTTAACAGTGAGAGACAGAATAACAAAAAAAACAAAAAACAAGAAAAGCACATGTCAAAAAAGTTATAAATTGATTTGCAGGTCAGTGAGGGAAATAAGTATTTGATCCCCTATCAATCAGCAAGATTTCTGGCTCCCAGGTGTCTTTTACACAGGTAATGAGCTGAGATTAGGAGTACTCTCTTAAATGGGGTGCTCCTAATCTCAGCTCGTTACCTGTATAAAAGACATCTGTCCACAAAAGCAATCAATCAGATTCTAAACTCTCCACCATGGCCAAGACCAAAGAGCTGTCCAAGGGTGTCAGGGACAAGATTGTAGACCTACACAAGGCTGGAATGGGCTACAAGACCATCGCCAAGCAGCTTGGTGAGAAGGTGACAACAGTTGGTGCGATTATTTGCAAATGGAAGAAACACAAAATAACTGTCAGTCTCCCTCGGTCTGGTGCTCCATGCAAGTTCTCACCTCGTGGAGTTTCAATGATCATGAGAACGGTGAGGAATCAGCCCAGAACTACACGGGAGCATCTTGTTAATGATCTCAAGGCAGCTGGGACCATAGTCACCAAGAAAACAATTGGTAACACACTATGCCATGAAGGACTGAAATCCTGCAGTGCCCGCAAGGCCCCCTGCTCAAGAAAGCACATGTACAGGCCCGTCTGAAGATTGCCAATGAACATCTGACTGATTCAGAGGAGAACTGGGTGAAATTGTTGTGGTCAGATGAGACCAAAATCAAGCTCTTTGGCATAAACTCAACTCGCCGTGTTTGGAGGAGGAGGAATGCTGCCTATAACCCCAAGAACACCATCCCCACCGTCAAACATGGAGGTGGAAACATTATGCTTTGGGGGTGTTTTTCTGCTAAAGGGAAAAGGACAACTGCACCGCATCAAAGGGACGATGGACGAGGGGGCCATGTACTGTCAAATCTTGGGTGAGAACCTCCTTCCCTCAGCCAGGGCACTGAAAATGGGTCGTGGATGGGTATTCCAGCATGACAATGACCCAAAACACACAAAGGAGTGGCTCAAGAAAAAGCACATTAAGGTCCTGGCGTGGCCTAGCCAGTCTCCAGACCTTAATCCCATAGAAAATCTGTGGAGGGAGCTGAAGGTTCGAGTTGCCAAACATCAGCCTCAAAACCTTAATGACTTGGAGAGAATCTACAAAGAGGAGTGGGACAAAATCCCTCCTGAGATGTGTGCAAACCTGGTGGCCCACTACAAGAAATGTCTGACCTCTGTGATGGGAAACTTTTTTTACATGAGTTCTTCTTGGGGCTTTTTGTTATTCTGTCTCTCACTGTTAAAATACACCTACCATTAAAATTATAGACTGATAATTTATTTGTCAGTGGACAAACGTTCAAAATCAGCAGGGGATCAAATACTTTTTTTCCTCCACTGTATATATATATATACATACACACACACATTATAATGTTTTTAAAGTTTAAAAAATGACAGGCCCTAGTTTATGACATTTTATATGAAAATATGTTGCAAGGGTAGCCACTATTTTGATGTCAACCTCTTAAGGAGGAGATAACAAAATGCACAAGAAGCTTCTATCTGCATTATTGGAATGTGGCAGCTAAAACAATGTTTTCAACAGGACTAACAGAAAGCTCATTGCAAGAAATTAACAGACAGAATCAGTTCAGAAAGTAAAATGGAACCCTGCAGTAAAGAATAATTGCACCTAAAAGATAAAACTGTAACGCTTCTAAAATATCTTGTCCAGAATAAATAATTATTTATTCAAAAGACCACATAATATATGTAATGTATGACAAACATCCCAGGCAACTAAAACACAATGATTAAAATGGTTCAGTGGCAAAGGATAAATTAAAATTAAATGTTTTCTCTCTTTTTGATAGAAACTTTTAAATTAATAGTTAATACAGTTTCATTTGGTCAAATGACTAAATGTCCCTGAAAGGTCTTATTGTTTTTAAGAAATGTTGCAATGATACAAAAACAAAAGACCCGCGTCCCATTTGCACTATTTCTCCTTGTTCAGTATTTTGTAACATTGTTACTTGTGGGTAATATACGGCTCCACAATATACAATTATTATTCAGGCGTTCCGTAATTAGGAAGTAAGGGAACGTAAAATTATTGTCTAAATTAATATTACTTATTTGAACAATAATATGCATAATTCCATCCTTCAGATGCTTTCATTTAATCCACTTGGTAATTAAGTCTACTCGTTAAGGATGGCTCTGATCAGTAATTAAAGTCCCAGCTTGAATTGCTTTATGCTTCATCCTACCCAGGATTAGTGCTCAATGTCAATGTTACTCTGACAAGCTCATTGAATTTTCCTTCTCTACCCGGCACGCTGAACAGTATACAGAATTAATTACACATCAGCTATGTACGGTTTTTTAAATGATTTTCTTCTTAGTACATTACAAGACATGTCACATGACATTATTGAATGTCTGGCCCTTACATTAAGATGGAATCTAAATTATTACCTACAATGGTTGCCTCTCTCTGTTGCCTTGTTCTAAAAACCATTTCCCCCTTGGCCTTTACTTGTTCTCACTACCTCCTGCCCAGTATGCCTCTCTCAGTGTCTCTCTCTTTCTTTGCCATGTCTGTCTATCTTCTTTCTTGCGGTCTGCCTCTCACTCGCTTTCTTTGCAATGACAGTATCTCTCGCGCCACCTTCACTCCGTCGCGTTCACCCCGACTTTGCCCCCATCGCGCTAGCCACTCCTCCCCGTCGCACTCCCCCTCCTTCGCCCCGTCGCGCTCGCCCCTACTTCGCCCTGTTGCGCTTGCCCCTCCTTTGCCCCCTCGCGCTCGTCCCCTCCTTCGCCCCCGTCACGCTTGCCCCTCCTTCGCCCCCGTCGCGCTCGCCCCTTCTTTGCCCCTGCTCCTCCTTCACCCTTTGTCGCTCTCGCCCCTCCTTAGCCCCTTGTCGCTCTTTCTCCAACATTCGCCTCTCCCCTCGCCCCGGCCAGCTTCTCCCTTCCTTCGCCCCAGCCAGCCTCTCCCGACCTGTGACCCCAGCCAACCTCTCCCCGACCTTCACCCCGCCAGCCTCTCCCTTCCCTCTCCCCCGCCAGCCACTCCCTTCCCTCTCCCCCGCCAGCCTCTCCCTTCCTTCGCCCCCGCCAGCCTCTCCCTTCCTTCTCCCCCGCCAGCCTTTCCCTTCCTTCTCCCCCGCCAGCCTCTCCCTTCCTTCGACCCAGCCAGCCTCTCCCTTGCCAGCCTCTCCCTTCCTTCTCCCCCGCCAGCCTCTCCCTTCCTTCTCCCCCGTCAGCCTCTCCCTTCCTTCGACCCAGCCAGCCTCTCCCTTCCTTCGACCCAGCCAGCCTCTCCCTTCCTTCGACCCAGCCAGCCTCTCCCTTCCTTCGACCCAGCCAGCCTCTCCCTTCCTTCGACCCAGCCAGCCTCTCCCTTCCTTCTCACCTGCCAGCCACTCCCTTCCTTCTCACCCACCAGCCACTCCCTTCCTTCTCCCCGCCAGTCTCCCCCTTCCTTCTCCCCCGCCAGACTCTCCCTTCCTTCGCCCCCGCCAGACTCTCCCTTCCTTCTCCCCTGCCAGCCTCTGCCTTCCTTCGCCCACGCCAGCCTCTCCCTTCCTTTGCCCCCGCCAGCCTCTCCCTTACTTCTCACCTGCCAGCCTCTCCCTTCCTTCTCCCCCGCCAGCCTCTCCCTTCCTTCTCCCCCGCCAGCCTCTCCCTTCCTTCGACCCAGCCAGCCTCTCCCTTTCTTCGACCCAGCCAGCCTCTCCCTTTCTTCGACCCAGCCAGCCTCTCCCTTTCTTCGACCCAGCCAGCCTCTCCCTTCCTTCGCCCCCGCCAGCCTCTCCCTTCCTTCTCCCCCGCCAGCCTTTCCCTTCCTTCTCCCCCGCCAGCCTCTCCCTTCCTTCGACCCAGCCAGCCTCTCCCTTCCTTCTCCCCCGCCAGCCTCTCCCTTCCTTCTCCCCCGTCAGCCTCTCCCTTCCTTCGACCCAGCCAGCCTCTCCCTTCCTTCGACCCAGCCAGCCTCTCCCTTCCTACGACCCAGCCAGCCTCTCCCTTCCTTCGACCCAGCCAGCCTCTCCCTTCCTTCGACCCAGCCAGCCTCTCCCTTCCTTCTCACCTGCCAGCCACTCCCTTCCTTCTCACCCGCCAGCCACTCCCTTCCTTCTCCCCGCCAGTCTCCCCCTTCCTTCTCCCCCGCCAGACTCTCCCTTCCTTCGCCCCCGCCAGACTCTCCCTTCCTTCTCCCCTGCCAGCCTCTGCCTTCCTTCGCCCACGCCAGCCTCTCCCTTCCTTTGCCCCCGCCAGCCTCTCCCTTACTTCTCCCTTGCCAGCCTCTCCCTTCCTTCTCCCCCGCCAGCCTCTCCCTTCCTTCTCCCCCGCCAGCCTCTCCCTTCCTTCGACCCAGCCAGCCTCTCCCTTTCTTCGACCCAGCCAGCCTCTCCCTTTCTTCGACCCAGCCAGCCTCTCCCTTTCTTCGACCCAGCCAGCCTCTCCCTTCCTTCGACCCAGCCAGCCTCTCCCTTTCTTCGACCCAGCCAGCCTCTCCCTTTCTTCGACCCAGCCAGCCTCTCCCTTTCTTCGACCCAGCCAGCCTCTCCCTTTCTTCGACCCAGCCAGCCTCTCCCTTTCTTCGACCCAGCCAGTCTCTCCCTTCCTTCGACCCCAGCCAGCCTCTCCCTTCCTTCGCCCCGATAGTCTCTTACTTTCTTCTCCTGACAGTTTCTCTCATTTTCTCCCCTTGTCCTGGCTAGCCTCTGCACCCCTCTCCCTTGGAACTGGTTGCCTGTTATTCAAAAGCATATGCTGGTGTAGTGTATAGTGATATCTTTTAACTGGACAACCATTTAATTTAAAGTTTTGAGCATAATAAGCAATACATAAAAAAAAAATCCTGCAAAATGTGAACTGAATTTTTCCCTGGTAGAAAATGTATCACAGTATAGTGCAATACTATGAATGGTACTCTATTCCAAACAATATACTGTAAATATTCAACTGCAATGTTCTACATATATGTATACAGACAAACATCCTGTACATTTTGCAAAATATAATCTGATCCCAGAGTCTAATGAGAAATAACATCTAATTTCACTTGTATAGTGAAGGATGAAGATAAATAAGTTTCCAGCTGTGCTATATACAGCTTTGAGCTTTCTTGTCTGCATAAATAAAATATACTAAGAAAAAAAACATTCCAATACTCCATTACATTTGAATATGTTAAAATTAATCTAGACTGAAATTAGCATTACAATCAGCTTCCCAGATAATTAGGGCAATTATCAAAAAAAACAGCAATGAAAGAGTATTAGCTGGGTAACAAGTGCTAAATGAATATGCAGGCGCGGAGATGGGGAGAGACAAAAAAGAGCCTAATTAGCTCAAAACAAAGCTAAAATGTGACTAAAGATGATGAGGATTTGGAAGTGATATTTATAACAGTATTAGAGGAGAAAAAAATAAATAAATGCAGAACATCTGTGGTCTGTTGGTATAGGCATTATACAGAGAGCGTAGCAAGCTGTGAGCTATTGTTATATTGATATAAGTGAAGTGGAACTTCCGGCGCTCAACAAACGATGGGCAATTACCGTGTCCATTCGCTCACATACCTAGTCCATTGTGGAGGAAACCAATATAAGGAGTCCCTGTGGGGACCAAACCACCAGACACATCCATAACAATTTGACTGCTTCAATGACATGGAAACTGGTGAAATATATTACTTTTATTTGTGTCACTACATTATAAGAAACATGTATGCTCTTAAATATTTACAAAAAGACACTATTTAAGGTTTAGATCCATTAAATAATTGGAAAATGTGTATTTTGGAGGCTTTTTTAGCCAGCAAAGCCTACGAGCATTATTTTAATGTATTAAATCAACCCACTGTGCCCCGGTAAGTGCGTTTCGAATTATAAGGCCGCTACAATTCGAGAAAAAAGACACTTGTGTGTTAGGTATGTACCAAGTGAACAATATTAGCAGCTGTGTAAGCCATGGACATAAAGCATTTTGGGGGGAAATGTGAATTTGTGAAGACTGTTTAGGAGAACAGGAATCCCTTTTGTGTTTGTTACATCTCTTCCTCAGAGACACACACACCTGTAAGACATCAACTTTTTTTCTAATTAAGGAATTTTTAGCTGCTTAACTAGGCTCTTGAGTCAGACAGTTTTCAAATATTTTTTTCCCATTGGAACGTAGATCTTTAATTTTTCCTGTTCTTTTTAAATCCACTTCCTTGTCCAATCTAAAGGACTCTGGTCCTGGTAGATGGTTCTCATTTGCAGTGCTCACCATGTTGGATTTCCTGTGTATGACCATTGTTAGTGATCCTGACCATTCTACCTCCTTGCCCTGTTCTAGCTGCCATTGGTTATTCTGCTTTCCATCTGCCCCGACCTAGTGCTTGTGACCAGGACTCACCAGCTTGCTTCCTGCCCTTGAAATCTAAATTACTACCCTCTCTACCGCTGCCCTCTGAGTCTGCTCCTGTTATGTAGCTACCAGTTTTAAAGGGAAGACAAGATAACAATCTATCCCTTCCCCATCTTACTTTTACAACATTTTACCCAAATGGGGCCTTCCATCTCTCTACTAATTACCTCCACTACTTTTAGCGCAGCATGTTGGGCCTGTGCAGCACCGTATGGCTTAGATTTGTGCTTTGGCCAGTATGTACAATTGTGCGTGCTTTGCAGCTATGCACATAAGAGTGCCTTATAGAATATATGGAAGTAGACAATACGGTAGTACCGCACGCTTATTGTCGCACGCGCGGTCACAGAACTCTCAATTTATCAACTATCTAAGGTGCCAGCAGCTAGTAACAGTTCTCGGTTCTACATATTGTGTTTGTGATATCCCTGTTTGACCTGATGTGTTGTGACCTTGGCTACACTTGACTACATTTTCACCTGGCACCATGATTCTTGGCTTGGATTTTGGACTTTTCCACCTTCTATCACATGACCCCTAGCTTTATTGACTATTCTACTCTTGGACACCCGGCCCTTGGCTTTTCTTCCTGGATTCACCTTGACCTTTGGCTCTCAATCCTCTACTTCTGTTATTTGGATCTCCCATTTAGCTGCCTGTCTCTCCTACTGGGCTTTATCTTGACCTTGCTGCTTTATCTGGCCCCTTCTAGTACTACACTCTATAGGGACCAAATCCTACTACTGGGCTCCAGTGATAGCAGGGAATTCATTTTGTCATCTAAAAAAAAGATTTGGAATGCTAAAATATGGTGCGACAGTGTTCTTTTAAAATATTTAAAGAATTGGACCAAAAAATAATTTGGATCTTCCTTGTTTCACTAGAGCAACTGAGGTCCCGAGTGAGATGTCCTGTACAGCCCACCCACTCGTCTGTCAAAGGCTCTGTCCACTTAAGGTGGATTACTACAGTTACCTTTACAACAATGATATACAAGCAAAAAGAGTGTTATAGGAGATCATAATGGGGGAGCTGGGGCGGGGGAGGGTGAGTTTGGCTACAGGAGATCATAATGTGGGACCTGGGGCGGGGAGGCTACAGGAGATCATAATGGGGGACCTGGTGGTGGGTAGGAGATCATAATAGGGGACCTGGGGGAGTGGGGAGTAGGAGATCATAATGGTGGCCCTTGAGGGGGGCAGGAGATCAGAATGGGAAACATGGGGGTGGGGGGCCACCCCCAGGTCCCCCATTATGATCTCCTACCTTCCACCAGCCCAGGTCCCCCATTATGATCTCCTACCCCCAACTCCCCACAGGTCCCCCATTATGATCTCCTATAACACTTTTTTTGCTTGTATATCATTGTTGTAAAGGTAACTGTAGTAATCCACCTTAAGTGGACAGAGCCTTTGACGGACGAGTGGGAGGGCTGTACAGCACTTCTCCCTCGGGACCTCAGTTGCGCTAGTAAAACACGCAAGATCCAATAATTCTTCAGAATCGAAAGCAAACAAATAAATATCCAAACCATTTAGAAACACACTCATACGTATTTGATATTTAAATTATAAAACCTTAAATTTTTCAGGACAATACAGTTTTCTATAAATGTAAATACAATATATGTTTTCTGCAAAGCATGCAATATATTTTATTATAGGGATAAGTGCAATCTGCATATCTCATGACATAGCCACAATAAACTAACATTATATAAAATAACTCTATATAAAGGAGCCTTTTAAAGCAGACAAAGGTCTAAACTGTGAAAATATGCGTACCGGAGTCTAGAGGGTAGACAGATGAGCCTTGAAATAGAAACCCTGCCAGAAAGATCAATACTTTAGTAATGGCATTGAAATCACTAAACCACTAATTGTAGCCGAGACAAGCCCCCTCCTCTCTCTATTCATAGGTCACTTAGCTATTCTTTTCCTAGACATTAAATTGACTGGAAGCGATAAGAGATGTATTTAGGTTCTGTGCTGTCTTTGGATGTGCCCTCATGAACAAAGCCCCTCACTTTAGATATGTATATCCCCTTCCCCTCCTCACTCATTTCTATCTTGGCTACATATCCTCAGCCTTTCTTCCTCGCCATCTTTGACTAGATTTTCTTCTCTTCGCTTCCACTACAGTTTAATTGCATATAAAAAGTAGTGTTATAGGCTGTTTTTATATATATTCTAAAGTAGTTTATCTATATTCAAATGTAGTTCTGCAAAAGATAATATTTTATATTCAGGACTTCAATGGCCATTTAAGATAAAGAAGTTTCATTTAAAGACCACCATCATCTACCCTGCGGTATATTCTACGTTAGTGGCGTGACAATCTGACAGAAGGACCTAAATAACAAAAACAGGTGACTGCAATAGTGTAATATAATATATATATCGCCCCCAATAAACAACCATAACCTAATAAAAAAAGTATACCTGACGAGATGCCCATGGAAGTGCTAAATGAAGCCTGTTGGAAATACACTTTTTACTACAAGTATATTTGTTTGTTGGGGGCAATAAATGTATTTATAATATAAGTTTGCAGTCCTTTGCTCCATTTTTTTTATATTCTGTTTTGCCATATTGGATTGAAGCATTGGTTCCCAATGGTCACAATTTTTATGGTTTTGTCTCCAGAGACAGACAGACAGAGAGACAAAGAGAGAGAAGGGGGGGGGGGGGGAGAAGGGGGGAAGAGAGAGAAAGGGGGGAAGAGAGAAAAAGAAAGAAAGAGAAAAAGCGAGAAGGGGGGGAGAGAGAGTGATTGAGAGAGCAAGATTGAGAGAGAGGAGGGGGAGAGAGGGAGGGAGGGAGAGGGAGAGAGAGAGAGAGAGAGAGAGATAGAGAGAGAGAGAGAGAGAGAGCAGGAGAAATTGAGGGAGAAAGAGAGAGAGGGAGGGAGAAAGAAAGAGGGAGGGAGAAAGAAAGAGAGAGGGAGAAAGAGAGAGGAAGGGAGAAAGAGAGAGGGAGGGATAAAGAGAGAGGGAGGGATAAAGAGAGAGGGAGGGAGAAAGAGAGAGGAAGGGAGAAAGAGAGAGGAAGGGAGAAAGAGAGAGGGAGGGAGGGAGAAAGAGAGAGGGAGGGAGAAAGAAAGAAAGAGGGAGAAAGAGAGGGGAGGGAGAAAGAAAGACAGAGGGAGAAAGAGGGAGGGAGAAAGAAAGAGAGAGGGAGTGAGAAAGAGGGAGGGAGAAAGAAAGAGGGAGGGAGAAAGAAAGAGGGAGGGAGAAAGAAAGAGGGAGGGAGAAAGAAAGAAGGAGGGAGAAAGAAAGAAAGAAGGAGGGAGAAAGAAAGGGAAAAGAGAAAGAGAGGAAGAGAAAGAGAGAAAGGGAAAGAGAGAAAGGGAAAGAGAGAAAGGGAAAGAGAGAAAGGGAAAGAGAGAAAGGGAAAGAGAGAAAGGGAAAGAGAGAAAGGGAAAGAGAAAGAGAGAAAGGGAAAGAGAAAGAGAGAAAGAGAGAAAGGGAAAGAGAGAAAGGGAGAAAGGGAAAGAGAAAGGGAGAAATGGAAAGAGAAAGAGAGGAAGGGAAAGAGAGAAAGGGAAAGAGAAAGAGAGGAAGGGAAAGAGAGAAAGGGAAAGAGAGAAAGGGAAGAGAGAAAGGGAAAGAGAGAAAGAGAAAGAGAGAAAGGGGAAGAGAAAGCGAGAAGGGCAAGTGAGAGAGAAGGACAGAGAGAGAGAGAGGAAAAAAGAAAGAGAGAGGGAAAGAGAGCTGTGAAGACTTTGGGCTAGCTGTACTAGGATGAGTGGCCTTGGAGAACTGTTGCAATGCAATGTCACCTCTTAGTAAATCTGCCCCATAGAATAACATAGGGCTAGTCTCTAAGCTTCTCACCTTAGTACATCCTGCCTAATAGCCTAAGCCTATGTCAATATAATATGACAAAACAATGTGCTTGAGATCTTCGGAGCGTGCCCACGTAATATTATGATCATGCCATTTAAATGTATTAAATAAATATTATATTTCTGTCACAATAATGATCTACAACTGTAGATTGGGAAAAAAAATCTTTACATGGTAGTGAGCTATGTAACAAGCTAAACAGCACGTGTAACTCAATATGAGCAAAAAACGAATTATTTAGGAGTATACACCATATTGGACTGCTAGTCTCTCTGTAGCCTGAGGGGTGGGTTATACTTTAGTTCTATTGTCAAGTGGGCATTCAAAGTTTTTCAACAGAAGTTAGATATTATCTGATCCGAAGGTCCTCTCATGTGCTTAATCCTGTTAAGAACAAACAAAATGTCTGCAACCACTGATGTGAAATTGAATACAATAGTTAAAAATTAAAAGCTATATTTATTTATGTGACACTCTCTAAAATCATCTGCACATTATCAGGGTCCCCATAAGCACATACTATAAATACATCATATGTATAATATTCTCTTTTGAAGAACCCAACCTTATAATGTACAAAGCACAAGCATGATATGTTTTCCAAACACAGTGGCCCTTTATTTGTTCATTTTATTTACCGGCCCTGCCATTTAGGACTTAGACTATGACTAATATAATTGTCATAAGTGTGTAACGCTTCATGAAAGCGTACACACTTACTTCCTAGGTCCGTACAGAGCGGAGCAAATGGCAGGGCGTCGCATGCACAGCTCGCAGCGATAGCCGCAAACTGGATTGGAAAGGGGGAGGGGAGGAAGAGGGGGAGAAAGAGGGAGGGGAGGGGGAGAAAGAGGGAGGGGAGGGGGAGAAAGAGGGAGGGGAGGGGGGAGACACAGGCGGCAGGAAGGACACACAGGAGAGGGGGAAGAGAAAGGGGAGGGATAGTGGGGGAGAGATACAGGGGAAGAAGAAGGGGGAAAGAGACACAGGGGAGGAAGAAGGGTGAAAGACACAGGGGAGGAAGAAGGCGGAAAGAGACAAAGGGGAGGTAGAGGGGAGGAAAGAGACACAGGGGAGGAAGAAGGAAAGAAAGAGACACAGGGAAGAGATAGGGGAGAGAAAGACACAGGGGAGGGAGAGGGGAGGAAGAAGGGGGAAAGAGACAAAGGGGAGGTAGAGGGGAGGAAAGAGACACAGGGGAGGAAGAAGGAAAGAAAGAGACACGGGGAGAGAGAGGGGAGAGAAAGACACAGGGGAGGGAGAGGGGAGGAAGAAGGGGGAAAGAGACACAGGGGAGGAAGAAGGGGGAAGAGACAAAGGGGAGGTAGAGGGGAGGAAAGAGACACAGGGGAGAAAGAAGGAAAGAAAGAGACACAGGGGAGAGAGAGGGGGAGAGAAAGACACAGGGGAGGGAGAGGGGAGGAAGAAGGGGGAAAGAAAGCAGGGGAGGGGGAGAAACAGGCACAGGGGAGGGAGAGGGGGAGGAAAGACACAGGGGAAGGAGGGGGGGAGGAAAGACACAGGGGGAGACAGAAGGGAGGAAGAAGGGGGAAAGAGACACAAGGGAGGAAGAAGGGAAAAGAGAAACAGAGGTGGAAGAAGGGGGAAAGAGACACAGGGGAGGAAGAAGGAAGAGACAAAGGGGAGGTAGAGGGGAGGAAAGAGACACAGGGGAGGAAGAAGGAAAGAAAGAGACACAGGGAAGAGAGAGGGGAGAGAAAGACACAGGGGAGGGAGAGGGGAGGAAGAAGGGGGAAAGAGACACAGGGGAGGAAGAAGGGGGAAGAGACAAAGGGGAGGTAGAGGGGAGGAAAGAGACACAGGGGAGGAAGAAGGAAAGAAAGAGACACAGGGCAGAGAGAGGGGGAGAGAAAGACACAGGGGAGGGAGAGGGGAGGAAGAAGGGGGAAAGAAAGCAGGGGAGGGGGAGAAACAGGCACAGGGGAGGGGGAGGAAAGACACAGGGGAGGGAGAGGGGGAGGGAAGACACAGGGGAGGGAGAGGGGGAGAGAAAGACACAGGGGAGGGAGAGGGGAGGAAGAAGGGGGAAAGAAAGCAGGGGAGGGGGAGAAACAGGCACAGGGGAGGGAGAGGGGGAGGAAAGACACAGGGGAAGGAGGGGGGAGGAAAGACACAGGGGGAGACAGAAGGGAGGAAGAAGGGGGAAAGAGACACAAGGGAGGAAGAAGGGAAAAGAGAAACAGAGGTGGAAGAAGGGGGAAAGAGACACAGGGGAGGAAGAAGGAGGAAGAGACAAAGGGGAGGTAGAGGGGAGGAAAGAGACACAGGGGAGGAAGAAGGAAAGAAAGAGACACAGGGAAGAGAGAGGGGAGAGAAAGACACATGGGAGGGAGAGGGGAGGAAGAAGGGGGAAAGAGACACAGGGGAGGAAGAAGGGGGAAGAGACAAAGGGGAGGTAGAGGGGAGGAAAGAGACACAGGGGAGGAAGAAGGAAAGAAAGAGACACAGGGCAGAGAGAGGGGGAGAGAAAGACACAGGGGAGGGAGAGGGGAGGAAGAAGGGGGAAAGAAAGCAGGGGAGGGGGAGAAACAGGCACAGGGGAGGGGGAGGAAAGACACAGGGGAGGGAGAGGGGGAGGGAAGACACAGGGGAGGGAGAGGGGGAGGAAAGACACAGGGGAGGGAGAAGGGGAGGAAAGACACGGGGGTGGAAAAACACAGGGGGTGGGGAAATAATATCTCGTCATTTATGGCAGGCAAATGACTAGTTCTATTATAAAGGTTCCTTAGTCGCATGTTTAGCGCAGTATAAACCACAAGACTCATAAACAACCTCGTCTAACCAGTAGAAGACCAGACACTCCCATAACAGGAAACTCATCCAGTGAAGCCACATTAAAAGCAGCCACTGCAAAATGAAAACAATATTTGTTTGAAAACGGAGTCTGACTAAGAGCATAATTAAGCAGAAAAAAGTAATACAAAAAAATGAAAAAAAAACTTCATGCCTCTGCTGGGTCTTGGAGGAATCCATGATTCATTGGTGGAAGAGGGTTGTATATATTTCTTGAGAGTTATGGTTCCATTTCCCAAAAGTAAAAAGCCTGCTCCTGGGCCAGTGACGTGGGAGGGTGGTGTCAAATTAAATCTTATCCAATTATCTTAACAAAGGCTCTCTGTTCCCTCCTTCCACGCCTCTCCCTCCATCGATAGCCCAAAAATGCACCCTCATGATTCAGCACTCAGGATGTGATGTGACAAACAGAAAATGTATTCCTGTACTCTAGCAGAGTCTTCAAAAAATTCGGATTTTACCCCCCCCCCAAAATGTTTATGTCCAGATGCTAATATTGTTATTTTTGTACATCATATACAAGTGTCTTTTTCTTGAACTGCAGTGGTCCTTTATTAGGCTGAGCCCCACACCTAAGGTTTGCACTGAACCATTTGTATAACTAGAAACCCCTTCTGTATCGCTACCTTGTCATGCTGAAGGGGCTTGTGTACCTCAATGAAGCTGTGAGCTATACCATATAAGGTCACCCAGGTCATAGCAGAGAGGTCAGACAAATTGTGGTACACTGGTGTAGGAACTGGCAACCCACTCCAGTACCTTTGCCAAGAAAACCATATTGATGAGCACAACCAGAAACACAGACAGATGTGCCTGGCATGCTGCGTCCACATGGTCACCAAGAGACAGACACGACTGAAGAACTAAACAACAACATAACTAGAAAATAATATATAGTTATTATATCATTTCCAAGAACATGGACGGTAATAAGTCATAACTTTTATCAGAATAATAATGTGATTTTTATTATAAGACAAAAGTTTCAAGCACTGTTGCCCCATTACAATGGGCTTCAGTGCTTTAGTTCACTAAATACATCATATAATTTTGATGACAAAGCCCTTGTTGGCTACTCCCATCTCTTGAATACTTTAAACTGGCAACCAATGATTTGGGTCAAGATGGGCTTCCATATGGTTCTCTAATTGGTTATACTGAAATAGTGGCCACTAAAGAATGCCGAGGTTGCTGGTATGTTTGTGTGTGATATTGTTGAGCTCTGCACTGGACAGAGTTTTGCATCTTGCGTTAAGAGAAGTCTAAGAAGTCGGAGATAAAACCACTCTGTGCTTATTAAAGGCATATCCACGTTTAATGGATTAATACATTTCTGCACTCCTTAGGCAAAAAAGCAGTTTATTTGATGCAGCACATCTCATAAAACATTTAATTTTGATTAATATCTAAAAATCACTATAATGATTATGTTGAATCTTCCAGGGGTGTCTAAACAGGCATCTGATCCCCCCAATCAGCATCAGGGGAGCAATATTAACCCACTATTTAACTGCTGTTGTTTGCTCAGCCAATCTCCTTGCGGGTTCCTGTCTGTATGTCAACAGCAGTACATTGCACATATCAGTGATACACTACATATCCCTGGCTGCTTTGCAGCACAAAGAGGAACCCCATAGTTAATTCAAAAGTTTCAGCTTACCTGATTGACCAAAACAAATCCATTTAAATTTGATGCTAATTTAGCCTGGGTTTGGAGGGTGTTAACCCTAATTTGCAACGGTCAGAAATTACAAGAGATTTTGCGGACTTCAATGTAAATGTTTATTTTGGGATTCTTTCATGCAAAAATCTGTTTGCATACACTGCTAATTCTCCTCTATCAGATGCATTCATAATCCAGGACACTTAAGCATGCCTTTAAGAAGTAAAATGATACAACATGCATTGTCATTACCATTCAGGTTAAACTTAATGATATGATAATTTGATTGGTGGATTATTCCATTTAAAATTATACAATGGAGATTCCAAATATGGTATAAGGGATCATAACAAGTACATTCAAAAATGTAATGGTAATAAAAATGCATTTTCCTACGATAAACATAAAAGTTTACCATTTTCAGCCTTCAATCAGCCTTTCTGATCCGCACACAGATATTCTAGTCTTTTATGAATGAGAATAATTAATTAATGATTAACCCCTGAGGCACTGGATCCATTGCCTTGAGTAATTGACGCCAATTATATTTCATTAATAAAAGATTAGAATCTGATTTTGGGCGAATCAGAAAGTTTTACTGCAAACTCAAAATGACACATTTTAATGTAAGAAAATGCATTTTTTAATAATATTCAACTGATAAAGTTTTTGTTATTATATTAGCCCTTTCTGGATCTCTACCTTGTCTGGATGAAGGGGCTTGGGCACTTCAATGAAAGCTGTGAGCTATACCATGTAAGGTCACCAAAGATGGGCAGGTCACAGCAAGGAATTAGGAACCCACTCCAGTATCTGTGCCAAGAAAATGGATACGCACAACACGCCTGGTGTGCTGCAGACCATATGGTCACTGAGAGTTGGACATGACTGAAGGATTGAACAACAATAACATTATATTATAGTTTTATATTATATTTTATTTGGAATATCTGCTTTAATTTATATATTACCTGTGGGATCCTCAGATAAACCATACAGTAAAATAAATCAAGGTCTCTAAATGCTTGAGGGAGACTGCAGTGCAAATAAGAAGCGCATGGCTTGTAACGCAGCTCAAGAGGCAGCCCATGACTTGGCCGAAGCTTCACTTGAGCAAACAGGGTTAGTTTGCATTTAATTTAGCCGCAAAGTAATTTATGTCAAGTGCTATTTGTGAGTCTCGTTTATTAACTAACACAGACTTATATTTACTTCCAAGAGCAGAGTGTTTGCAGAAGAGCGCGGCACAAAATAAGTCATCACAATGTAATGACAGAGATGAGTTTATACTGTCCCAAACCAGTTTGCATCCTTTCTAATTATTTTTATCCTGATCATGTGATTCTCTTTTGAGGAACTAGACTGTATAATAAGTACATTATTTCATGCACTAGTCGTTTACCCATCATAAATGATGGTATAATATTACATGTGTCTCCCCCCTCCCCTGTGTCTCTTTGCCCCTCTCCCTCCCCTGTGTCTC
Source organism: Discoglossus pictus (assembly GCA_027410445.1). Taxonomy (NCBI): domain Eukaryota; kingdom Metazoa; phylum Chordata; class Amphibia; order Anura; family Alytidae; genus Discoglossus; species Discoglossus pictus. The sequence continues at coordinate 32,720,602 of CM050169.1, read as the reverse complement.
TTCCCCCCTCCTCCCTCCCCTCTGTCTCTTTCCCGCTTTCCCCCTCTGTCTCTTACCCCCCTCCCTCCCCTGTGTCTCTTTCCCGCACTCTCCCTCCTCTCTCCCTGCGTCTCTCCCCCTACCCCTTTGTCTCTTCCCCATCTCCCTCTGTCTCTTTCCCCCCTCCCCTTTGTCTTTTCCCCCTATCCCTCCCCTGTGTCTCTCCCCCACTCTCTCCCCTGTGTCGCTTTCCC
>CM050169.1:32657869-32715369 GCA_027410445.1 Discoglossus pictus | reverse complement strand
TGTCTCTTTACCCCCCCTGTGTCTCTTTGCCATCTCTCCCTCCCCTGTGTCTCATCCCTCCCTCTACTGTGTCTCTTCCCCCCACTCTCTCCCCTATCTCTTCCCCCTCTCCTGTATCTCTTTCCCCTATGTCTCTTTCACCCCTCTCCTGTGTGTCTCCCCCTGTGTCTCTGCCCCCCTACCCTGTGTCTCTTCCTCCCCTCCTCTCCTGTGTCTCTTCCCCCACTCTCTCCCCTGTATCTCTTCCCCCTCCCCTGTGTCTCTTTGCCCCATATCTCCTCCCCTGTGTCTCTGCCCCCTCCCCTGTGTCTCTTTGCCCCCTCCCTATGTCTCTTTGCCCCCTCCCTATGTCTCTTTGCCCCCATCCCCTGTGTCTCTTTGCCCCCATCCCCTGTGTCTCTTTGCCCCCATCCCCTGTGTCTCTTTGTCCTCCCTCCCCTGGGTCTCTTTGCCCTCCCTCCCCTGTGTCTCTGCCCCCCTACCCTGTGTCTCTGCCCCCCTACCCTGTGTCTCTTCCTCCCCTCCTCTCCTGTGTCTCTTCCCCCACTCTCTCCCCTGTATCTCTTCCCCCTCCCCTGTGTCTCTTTGCCCCATATCTCCTCCCCTGTGTCTCTGCCCCCTCCCCTGTGTCTCTTTGCCCTCTCCCTGTGTCTCTTTGCCCCATCCCCTGGGTCTTTTTGCCCTCCCTCCCCTGGGTCTCTTTGCCCTCCTTCTCCCCCCTGTGGCTCTTCCCCTCCCTCCCCTGTGGCTCTTCTCCTTCCAAAGCCGCAGCCCACACGGCGTGTTACACACTTACACTCATTATATTAGTGATATTTGTTCAGTAAGGTTAGAGCTGTCTCCCAGACACCTTTTTGATCCCTATTTTGGAGCCTCTACTTCTTTGTAAAATCCATAAACCTTGCATATCCCTTTGAAGGTGAAAGCTTTATTGATTTGAGTTCTATAATATATTTTATATTATTTATTTTATGAAGAACTGCTTAAAAGTTCTGTTTTTACAGTCTAAAATCAAATTGATAGTCCCTGTATGGGTCTGCCCACAGCAGTTTATAAAGACACAGACTCTGTACTTCCTGTGCTGCATCTCATAATCATATCATTCTGCTGAGATGTGGTTCCTGATAGGCTAGGACACTACCCTGCATATCCAGACCTACACAGTGTGTGTCGACATATGCTGCAGTGGGCAGCCTCATAAAGGGAATATTTCATTTTTGGCAGTATAAAAGAGCTTATAATAAAATAAAGTACATAAAAGTAAATACACAGGTATATCATATACCGAGTAAAATCCAGAGACCTTCCATATCCCTTTAAGTGAATACAGTGTACAGACCACTACCACAAGACTGTAATACAGTGGTCAAACCCTCAACTGTGACATTAACTTTAGATAAAGACATTCATTTTAAACATACATTACCGTAAAAGATCATCTATCTCTGCTACTATCTTTATCAAAGGTGATTAATAAACTCTCAGATTTGGGGGTGAGGATCATAATCACAAAGTCTTATACGTGCAAAAGCTTCTGTTGTTATATTTGCACCAAGTAGACATATTCTTAATACTAATCATACATACTAATTAATTACCTTATATAAAGTTAGTATCAGAAAGAGGATCTTTTTCAGTAAATTTATGCTTAAAATCTCCAACTTTCAAACTTAATTCTCAAACTAATAACAATCAATTGTAAGTTTAATTTTGCTATTTTTTTGTGTCCCCTATTCATTAACTCTAGGCGGGGGGGGGGGGGGGCTGATTTGTCATCCCACCACCCCCAAGTCCCCACACCGCTGTCACTATGTTTACTATAATCAGATATACTTCTTTTCGAAAGTAGACATACAAACCACCTGAGCTTTCCAAGTATATTTACATTTTATAGAAAATGCTGAGCAAGATAAATAATTCAAACAAATTACAATGTGCCTGTATAGCAGTTTTTTGGCATTGGTCTGGGCAGCTCTCCGTTGACCTTACCTCTCGCTGTTCTTGCGCCACAGAGTTCAGGCGCTCATTTTCAGAGATAGTGTTGGCAACAATGTTTCGCGATTGCTTGAGCTCGGTCTGCAACTCCAGGACCTTTTTCATGTAATACTCCTCCTTTGTGGCCGATTCTTGAATGAGAGTTTCCTCCCGACTCTCCCCGTCGGCTGCGACTTTCTTATGGTTGCTGTGTGCTTGTCCAAAAGCCTGAGAAAGAGAGATAACGGGACATTTTAGGAATGAAAAAGCCTCTTCAAATCACGGACATCAAATGTGCAATTAATTGGAAGAGCCACAAAACTGATGTTTCATCAAAAAAAAGAATGAATATTTTGTACTTTATACGCTGGTCTTGTGAGATATGGATACTTTGTGCCAAAATGAACACTGAAACACAGAGAAAATAACGATATAAGATGCAAAGAACTCAATTTGAGTATAAATTACATTTTATATTAATAATAAAGATATTCTAATCAACACTATGTAATGCAACTATTAATTTGTTTCATTTTTTTGTTTTATTATCACCTATTTATACAACGTACCGTGCACAGAAACATAATGACAATAGAATAGAAGATATAAAACAATAGGGCATTCGAATATACCCATTATATCGCCTCAATTAACTGTGTTCCTCCCTTCCACTTTAATTATTATTTTTATTATTATGTATACTAGTGGAAAATGCACTGAATATGAGTGTGGGAGATATTACATTACAGGGTAGAGGTCTATGGGAGCTGACATCTATAACTCGTTCTATAAAGTAGCATTTACTGTCAAATATTTAATCAAACTAAATGTATATGGACGTTTCCTTGTTTTTAACATTAAAATAAATTACCTAAGTGTTTGTTTGGAAGGTTTGAGTACGTAAAATGATGTTTAGATCTGCAAACAGTTCCTGCAAAGTGCTGCCCCCAGCAGCTCATGCATACAATGTGTCTATAGTACTAGATGCACTAGCCAATCACTGTTTCCCAACATCATGTCTTGAAATACTGCTGAGAGACAATCTGATTGGTTAGTACATCTAGTAATACAGAGATACCGTGTTCATAAGCTGCGGAGGGGGGGGGGGCATTTGTTGTGGTCCTTAGGAAGGTTTCAGTGAATTAAACAGAGCTTTTAAGCATTTGTTAAAAATGATGATCAGATCTGCAAACAAACACTGGTGGTTTACTTTAATATTAAAAACAAGGAACCTTCCATATCCCTTAAAAGGGCCTCTGTAGTTCAAGGAAAAATACACTTATTTGTGAAGTATATCTCAAACTAACAATATTAGGAGCTATGTAAGCCATGGGGGTAAAGCACTTTTTGGGAAAATCTGAAGTTTTGAATAAGAATCCACTTTGTGTTTGTTGCTTTACAATGCAAAGGGTTGGATGATGGAGGTGTGTTCATAGTTATTAGTGGATGGATGTGTGGACAGGCAGATGCCCAGAGCCTTTAATTTGATAATCAGATAAGCCTGAAATAGATACCACCCTCTTTTCCCCACACTGCCATAAAGAGGACACCTTGCATCATTCCATGCAACCAGAGCTTTACACACACACAACATCCACCACATCCTACCGAGGCATCCAAATTTTTGTTTTATAATAAAATAAAAAAAGTTTAGGTACACCATACTGACGAGGCCCAAGACAGGCCGAAACTCACATCTGGGGTTTACCGTTTCTCCTGTTCAAGGTAGAATTGCCTGGTATTTTGGGTCTGGATCTCTCTAGTGAGTGGGACCAGACTGATATACTACAGGATATTTCTCCCTGTGAAGGTCACAAGTGGATAAAAGAGGCTGCTCTCCGAGTGGGTTCTCATGTCCATAGATCTAATCTATTATGGTTAGTTTGTTCTCGGATTGTGCACCTCTAGTTCATTGTTTCCCAATTAAAAACTAGCTGTATGACTTTTTCTGCCCAATTGTGCTCTTAGCCAGACGCAAAGTTATCAATCAGATATTTTTTCAGTTGTGCAGACTATCTGAGTCTTCTCCATGAAAACACATTATTTGCACTATTTTTTATGCCATTTTAGAGAACGAGATGTTATATTGTACCACTTCTAAAGGTCATAGTTCAACACGACACTCCTACCCAGGGAGAGTGTTAGCAGTACTTAGAGATTATGGCAGATCTAGACACAGTGCGTCGTCCTTGTACAGACGCAAGGTCACCATAAGACAGCATTATATCTACAAAAGCAAATGACAAAGCCTTATATTAGGACCTCCGCACATCTTATCTGACGTGCGACTCGTCTATGGAGTTCACACCAGGATAATCATCGGAAGCAGAGCGTCCCTAGACAGACAATGAGATCCTCCCGGCTTCCTGACATTCAATGGCAGCCACTTATGTCTCTGATCAGATTGCCTTCGATTTGAGATAAAGAGATCTGAGGAATAAGAGACAAAATAGCCAAAGATTCCACCAAGGTTTTGTTCACCAAGACGGCCCTCGGGGAAATTAAAAAGCATCACATTTCAGGCTGAAAGTAAAGCGCCATCTGTGCCGGCTCCCTTCAGATGAGTTTTCAACTGTACAAAGCAGATTAAACGCTTACTAAAACCTCAGGTCTACATGTATGTTAAACAGATCACACGATGCTTAAGCCTCTCCTCGGCAAACGTTATGTCCATAGATCTTAGCAATAGAAAGGTGGTTTGTACAGAAGTTACATCAAAGTTAGGTGAATACTCATCTCTATCCGCCATTATACAGATACATGACTTGATGGGCATAAGGGGCCTTGGATCTGGACATTAAAATATCACTATAACTTGGAAGGCGTGTAATAAACTAACAACATTAGCATAAGAGCACTTTATAGACAACTAGTCAATTGCCTGTCACAAATGACGGGATAATATTAGATTTTTCTCTCCCCCCCCCCGTGTCTCTTTCCCCCCTCTCCCTCCCCTGTGTCTCTTTGCCCCCCTGCCCCTCCCCTGTGTCTTTTTGCCCCCTTTCACTCCCCTGTGTCTATTTGCCCCCCTGTCCTTCCTCTGTGTCTCCTTCCCCCTCTCCCTCCCCTGTGTCTCTTTGCCCCCCTGTCCCTCCCCTGTGTCTTTTTGCCCCCTTTCACTCCCCTGTGTCTATTTGCCCCCGTCCTTCCCCTGTGTCTCCTTCCCCCTCCTCCCTATCGTGTCTCCTTCCCCCCTCCCCTGTGTCTCGCTCTCCTCCTCCCTCCCCTGTGTCTCTTACCCCTCTCCCTCCCCTGTGTCTCTTACCTCCCTCTCCCCTGTCTCTTGCCCCCTCTCCCTCCCCTGTGTCTCTTCCCCCCTCTCCCTCCCCGTGTCTCTTTCCCCCTCTCACTCCCCTGTATCTCTTTACCCCCTCTCACTTCCCCACTCTCCCTCCCCTGTGTCTCTTTGACTGACTCCCCCCTCTCCCTCCCCTGTGTCTCTTCCCCCCTCTCCCTCCCTGTAGCTTTTCCCCCCTCTCACTCCCCTGTATCTCTTTACCCCCTCTCACTCCCCCACTCTCCCTCCCCTGTGTCTCGTTCTCCTCCTCCCTCCCCTGTGTCTTACCTCCTCTCCCTCCCCTGTGTCTCTTACCCCCTATCCTCCCCTGTGTCTCTTCCCCCCCTCTTCCTCCCCTGTGTCTCTTTCCCCCTCTCCCTCCCCTGTCTTTTCCCCCTCTCCCTCCCCTGTGTCTCTTCCCCCCTCTCCCTCCCTGTATCTATTCCCCCCTCTCACTCCCCTGTATCTCTTTACCCCCTCTCCCTCCCCCACTCTCCCTCCCCTGTGTCTCTTTGACCGACTCTCCCCCCCCCCTCACTCCACTGTGTCTCTTCCCCCCCCCCCTTACTCCCCTGTGTCGCTTTTCCCCCTCACTCCCCTATGTCTTTCCCCCCTTTGGTGCTCATTGCAAGCCTCTCCATGCACAACGGGCCTCGGCACAAACATTGTGAGCGTTACACACAGACTCACAGTACGGAAACTATATTAGTGATCTTTTATTTAGCCGTTTCTCTGTGTCATGGCAGATTCTATCTAGGACTGCTAGCCTTGCCTGTAAATTGAGGGGAAAGTGTTCAACTATGGGGCTTTTTTTTTTTCTTTTTTAGTTATATTACCAAGTGGCTATTTATAGTAATTAGTATAATAAATAAATATAATTAGTAATTAACTGCAGTGGGTTGCCAGTTCCTTTACCAGTGGACCGCGATATGTCTGACCTCTCTGCTATGACCTGCCCAGCTTGGGTGACCCTACATGGTATAGCTCACAGCTTCTACCCTTCACCACGACAAGGTAGCAATCCAGAAATGGATAAAATCATTAGGAGATGCTGAAAATATCCAGCTTTCAAGCTCAATTATCGAACACATTAATAACAATATACTATAATTGTATTATAATGCAACGTTATATTTCTTCAATAACTAGGGCCCTTGCCAGTTATGCCTCTTTAAGGAATATGTACTCCGCAAATCACAAAGCCAAATTTAAGTGCAAAGTATAATTTCCTACAAATAAAATGAAAAATGATAAAATAATCTCCTTTCATTATTAACCTTTGCAGTCCCAGATAACCAAACCCATAAATCATTGATATAATTGTAGCTGCATCTTTAAAAAAAAAAAAAAAGAAGATTGCCGGGAGCTTTACATAATGAAGCTTCTTGCCGGTGGCTAGAATTATTTTCATCTATATCTAGATAAATGTCTTTTTTTTTTTTTGCAGGCAAGGGAATGAATGAGCAGAGGATGGAGATTGCACGGGAAGAAAGCCCCAAGCAGTCTTCTGAATTCTCCTAAATTATGAAATTTTAAATTGGATTGTGGGCTCTGGAGTATAATTTTCATGATGCCCTAAGACAAAGTACATTGAAATTAATTGTTCTTTGGTTCTTAATTTGAATAGTTATGGGGCTGTCCTCTCCGGCATCTTCTGTACAGTAGCCATTAGGAGGGAATTAGTTTCGCTTTGGATAAGAAAGAAGGAACCCAAATGGTTATTAGTAATTATACCATAAACCATACACCAAAATGTCACATAGAAGAGGTTCCAAATATGGTAGAAATAAAAAAACTACAGGTAATAAGTGGTTTATCAGTTGGTTGCGATTAAAACATTGCATTTTCCTACAGTAAATTTGCACTGAAGCTTGCAATCTTTACCTTTCTGGGTGGCTCCATATGCTAATTTGAGTTTCATTAACATCAAGGAAACAAACAGCTGTTTAATAGTACGTGGGAGTTATCAGTTTGCATAGTAAAGCAGCACAAACTGTGCTGAACATCTCAGGAATTATTTACTTCAGAAAGCTAAGCACAGCCAGTTTTCCATGCTCATTAAGCATAATTTAGGTAAGGCGTGTTAAGGAAATAACAACATTTTAAAATGGTGTATTTAAACCAGTAATTGCAATTTACAATGATCCCGCATGCTTAATATGTTCTGGATATCTTTACCACAGCATGAAGTATTGTGGCTGGGAAGGAACCGTCCAGGGGGAAGTATCAAATTGAAACATATTAGTAGCAGAGTAACCAGTGTTGCTAGCCATGTACACACAGACTTTATAGTCACCACCAACATATATAGCGCAATGCCACTTTAGATAGCCCTACCCCTTGGGTGGCTCCACTCCAGACACAATACTTCATTCAGGGTATTGAAATATCCTAAACACATACACACTGGGTACACGATTGAACAATAGTAACTGTTTAAATGCAACGTAAGCGTTTAATACAGTTTTTTTTCTCTAATCAAGCCCTACCTAACTATTCTTTGTTGTTGTTTGGCTGTTCAGTTGTGTCTGACTCTCCGTGACCCTATGGACAGCAACATGGCAGGCACATGGATAAGCACAACCAGACACAAGATGTGCCTGGTATATAGGGTCATTGAGAGTCATGGAGTTTGGCAAGAAAACTTTATGTATAAGCCCAACCAGATACAAGATAAGGTTTCCTTGGGAAATATACTGGATTGGGTTGCCAGTTCCTTCATCAGTGGACAACAATTTGTCTGACTTCTCTGCTATGAGTGGTGGGTGACCCTACACGGTATAGCTCGCAGCGTCATTGCTTCACCACAACAAGGGGACGACCAGAAGTGGACTATCCATTACGGAACCTTTAAGTGATCCTTTAAGTAGTAATTATAACTTACGGCTGGGGGTATTTTTCCATTACCTGTTACAATTGCATCACATATTTATCTGTAACACTTTCATGTGAAATATATGTGGAATATCAGAAAGGAATTAGGATGAAATGGTATTAAGAGACAACCTGAACAGTGAATTACATTAATAAATGGTCCGATTATTCCATAACAAGAAGCAGAAGCACGACGGATGGGACTGGTGACCAGGCAAACAAACCACTTTATCAATTTGTACAGCAATTCATTTATTAATTTGCTGGGGACATGCAACCGTGAATAGCTGTAATGACCACAACGGAGAAGGACAAAAGTATATAGAGGGAAATGAATGGTAGATGGTAGTAGAAACGTATCGCGTATCACATATTTATGTTCATCTTTAAATTAACTTACACTGACCCTTTAAGAGAACTTACATAATTGTGGATCTGAATCGCTATCTTGTCGTGGTTAAAGGGATATGTAAGTGAGCTGGATTATGAATGCATCTGATATAGGAGAATTAGTAGTGTATGAAAAAAATATTTGCATGAAAATATCCCAAAATAAACATTAATAAGCTTACCTTGAAGTTAGCAAAATTTCCTATGTTTTTTGGCATTTGCATTTGATTGTGTACGCCCCAAAAAATCCCACCTGAATTAGCATAACAGTAAAATTCAGAATCAGGCCAATACATTGGATTATTCTTCACTTCTGTGTCTTCTGGTGTGCTCACTGCAGTTACTTCCTGTGCTATGTCCTAGTAAGGTCAAAATATGTACCCTGCTGTATTTCCTGTGTGTACCCGGCTTATGTAAGTGTCCTGTGGGTGTGAACAGTTGGATTTGACTTTTGTGCAAATAATTTTGGCAGTAAACTGAACCTTTCTATATATCACATGTTTTAATACACTACTAATTATCCTCTTTCAGATGCATTCATAACCCAGCTCACTTACATATCCCTTTAAGAGGCTAAACCATGTGTGGTCACCCAAGATGGGCACGTCATAGCAGAGAAATCAGACAGATCGCGGTCGACTGGAGAGGGAACTAGCGTGTCTAGTATGCTGGATGCAGCATACTAGATGTGTCTAGTATGCTGCATCCATAGGGTCAGGAAGAGTCAGACACGACTGAACGATTAAACAAACAATGGTCATAGGAGTAAAGTGAAGAAATTATGTATTTTTTTATTATTTTTAATCAAGTATTTTTCGCACATACCAATATGTTTCTAATCAACACTCCAATAAAAGGTATTTCAAGATGCAAAGATGTTGTCCGCGTGCCAAGATTAAAAATGAACATCAAAGACTTGCTATAAAGAACAGACCAGAGCTACGCACAAGTCCCGGCTCGTCACAGAGCGTGTCCTGTAATTACATATAGCACTGCAATCCTGTAATTATTTCTTGGGATACAGGAAAATAGTTACTTGGACCTCACAAATTTTGCATCTAGCATTTAAACAAGAAAGTTTTATACAATACAAAAAAATATGGAGAATGAGTGAACTAATGTCTACAAATCTTACTTATCTTCAAGCACTGGAATACCTTTGCAAGCATAACAGGGAGCTAGGCATCTCTATATATAATACAACAGTACAGATCATGACTTGCGGGACCAAACAGAGCAATTTTCTCAAATTTATAGAGTATCCATTTATTTGTGGCTAAATAAAATGTACTTGTCACTCAATATTACAATATACAAAACATTGGCATTGCATGGCCCTTTAAGTTAATTAAAAATTGTACTGGTAAATACTGATTTTTGATTGCATTATAAAACATGAATGATGTTGCTATCACTTTAAAGCACTACTATAGTGGTCACATGACAGGGCTTCATTTGTTTATTTATAAAAAAAAAAAAGATTAAGTTAATTGTTATTTCAAGTCAAATATTCAATGTAGCTCTTCAAGTTTACATTTGCACCCTCTGTTCCTCTCTACACAGACCATGCTGTAGGAAATACTAGGTTAACCTCCTGGGCAGATTTGCTTCCACCTCCTAGACACCTTAAAAAGGGTGGAGCAAATCAGATCTGCTGGAAGCTGCAATGCTAAAGTTCAAATGTACTAAATATTCGGTTATTGCTTATATATAAGCCTAAAAGATTTCAGTTTGTTTTTCAATTGAGTTGTACAGTTTATAGGTCACATTAAAGGTGGAAAAAGTTCTGAAATGATTTATCTTTGTCCCAAAGTCAGTTATAAATATTTGAATAATTTTTTACCGTTTTATTTGAAAAAAAGAAAAGAAAACACACAGTGGTACATTATCAAATATTCTCTTTCATATACAAGAAAGAAAAAAAATACATTCTATATCCTTTTAAGGAATATTTACATTAATAATATGTGCGTTTTTTATTTAAAATAATTAAGTATTCAGTGCTAGAGATATTTGCATTAATTACAAGTTGCATAGGATCACATAGTAAATAAATACATTTCCCACTGATATTTCCCATATATATATAATTTCGGGACGCCTCCTTTGCATCTCTTGGGGAGATGTCAGCGGGGGAGCTTTTTCCAACAAAGCCTCAGTTGAGTTCATTAAAAAAAATCCTGCCCTAGGTGTTAATACTTTCCCTTTTCGAACTATAACAAGCAATTCTCAAACGCTAATCAATTATCACGCTGTTACGCCGCGCGGGACGGGAGATTTCCGACTACATCAAACCTATTATACAGTAGTAAATAAAACGTATCTGCTGATTACTACAATAACCTGACCTATTTAATAGACGGGGCTTTTGTTCAAGTCAAATGCAGATTTTTTATTTGATCCAAGTAATACATTTGGGGAAATGAGTGTAAAGCAACATTAAAGAAACAGAAATGATAATTCGCCAAAATATTTTTTGCAAAGTAAAATAAATACAGCCTTTAATATATCTATTGCATGCAATTATGCTGTAGTGGGAGCTGCCATTGTTGTTTCCTTTTTATGCAATTGGATCAGGACCTTGAAAGCGGATACAAAAATGTAGTCAGTCAGCCAGAGCTTTTAAAGGGCTATGGAAGGTTTCTGGATTTTATTAGGTATATAATATCTGTGTGCAATTATTTGCTTTTATGTACTTTATATTATTGAGGCCTTTTTCTAGTTTTTAGAGAGTAAAAACAAGAAATAGTCCCCGCTTGGGTCTGCCCTCATGAAAACAGACTGTAGTACTTGCTGTGCCTCATACAAACCAATCAGTGACTATCTCTCAACAACATGCTGCTGAGACGTGGTTCCTGATAGGCTAGGACATCACACTGCACATCCAGCCATAGAGAGTCTGTGTTTGCATGCACTGCAGAAGGTTGACCCTCAGTACTTGACTGCCTCCAAACTCATCGATTTAGGTATTCAATGCATCTAGATGAGTAAAAAAAAAACTTGGTACTCTTCGCGCTACTGTGGTACTTGTCACGCTTACAAAAAAACTATTTAGATTATTTTTTATGGGAGTACCAAGGGTCCACTGTATTTGTTCGATTTTAGGCAGCAAAAACATAGCTTATGAGCACTTCTTAATAAAATAAAGTACATATAAGTAAATACATACACAGGTCTATTACATATGTAGTAAAATCCAGAAAACTTTCGTATCACTTTAAGATGACTGCTAAAAATGGATGCTTGTTTGTACCTTTTTCTAATCCAACACAAGATGTTTATATCAGACACACACATTACATGGAGTAATTCTATACACACAGATTTATTTTACTTAAATGGTTTCCACACCCACAGAGTTGCTTACATAGGCAACTTGTACCTACCAATAGAAACATTGCATTCAGGTATGCTTTTTAACCCTATACTAACCTTCAAGTCAACAAATGTTAATATGTAGAAATATACATAGCAATGTATGAGCTCCTCCTTGCTTCCTTGTGCAGGGGAACACAACACTACACATCCCATGATGCTTTGCTGAACAAACTGGCATCCCAGTAATTGAAACAATGTTGTAGCTGCCTGTGATTGGCCAAAACAAATTAGTAATATTATGCTAACTTAGCTAAGTATTTTTAAGGGGCGTTCCTTCTCAAAAACAAGTGTCAGAAACCTGAAGGAATTAGGAAAAACCAGGGTAAGTTTATTTGGGGATATTTTATGCAAAACATGTTTTCATACACTACTGATTCTCCTCTATCAGATGCATTCACAATCCAGGAAACATATACATGTCTTTAAAAGACTGTTCTGTATGAACTAAAATATATATTAAATCAGGTGGACAGCAAAAGGTTCTCATATGGGATTTACTGCAGATATATCCCCAGTGAAGTCCATAATAAGTCAAATATATTTCCCCAGCTTTCCAAGTGTTGGATCTCTGTTGTATCCACTTGTGCTTCCTCCCCCTAATTAGGAAAATACATTTGTTATTGTTTGTTTAAATTAGGAGGAAGCATCTGGTGGTTCACAGCTTTATACTATTTAAATCAGTTGGAAAATTCAAGTATAAAATAAATACATGTGAACTGTTTATAAAGGGCCATGTATTGCACAAATGGTCCCATAAACAACTAAATCGTTCTTTCTAGTTAAATTAATAAAATAAACATTTAGCTATCTCCTGAAAAAACAATATGGGATACAATGAGCTTAAAAGAACCGTCAAAAAGGACATGGAACTCACATATTTATCTATTATGTGATGGATAGATAGATAGATAGATAGATAGATAGATAGATAGATAGACACATAAGGAGATAGATAGATAGATAGATAGATAGATAGATAGATAGATAGATAGATAGATAGATAGATAGATAGAGAGAGAGATAGATAGATAGATACATAAGGAGATAGATAGATAGATAGATAGATAGATAGATAGATAGATAGATAGAGAGATAGATAGAGAGATAGATACATAAGGAGATAGATAGATAGATAGATAGATAGATAGATAGATAGATAGATAGATAGATAGATAGATAGAGAGATAGATACATAAGGAGATAGATAGATAGATAGATAGATAGATAGATAGATAGAGAGAGAGATAGATAGAGAGATAGATACATAAGGAGATAGATAGATAGATAGATAGAGAGATAGATAGAGAGATAGATACATAAGGAGATAGATAGATAGATAGATAGATAGATACATAAGGAGATAGACAGATAGATAGATAGACAGATAGATAGATAGATAGATAGATAGATAGATACATAAGGAGATAGATAGATAGATAGATAGATAGATAGATAGATAGATAGATAGATAGATAGATAGATAGATAGATAGATAGATAGATAGATAGATAGATAGATGGGGAGATAGACCGGTAGGTGATGCAACTAGACTTTGTTCAATTTGTTCTTAGCTTTATGGTTAGGGTTAGGGTAGTGGCAAATGACAAGCTTTACATAGTAAAGAAGTGTCGCGCTGTGCCATATGCACTTTAATATGGAAACTTACAAACATCCTAAAAGAAACACGAAATTAACAGCTACATATGAAAATCCATTATCTACGTAAAATTATTAATCTAGCGAAAGTATTAAACAAGATCTCACTTGCAAAGATTAATATATGAATTTGGACTACAAGAATATGTAAATGGTTAAACTAAAATATGTCAAGAGGTATTAGAAGTGTGCACCAAGACATTTAGGTAATGCTATAATGGGATAGTGTCTGCTTGTATTAGCTGCGCGGCTCAGTATACATGGCAGGGCAGTGTAATAGTAGTAGAAATCTTGCATTTAAAATAACACAGAGAACAAATTAAATTAAGAAAATGGACACCAAGGAAAGAAAGTCAGAAACGGATGTTTGTTTGCCTTTGGTACACTAGTCCCAAGTTGTGTCCTGAACACAAATGGGACGAAGATAAACTAAAATGGACAGAGAGCAAGACTAAGTTATATGGGGTGATAAGGCCGGGGCGCGGCTACTACAGATGGGCGGGGGGGCCACAAACGGATTAATTTGCACAGTGGCCCTCCATTCACAAGCCCTGCCACTACTTTATGGACTAAAGCTGGCTTTGAATGTTCATTCCCATTAAATATTGTCCCTTTTTCATGACTAGTAGCCTTTTTTGCTTCGCAGCCCAGCTACTTGCTTATAAAGATCATTTTGAACAAGGTGATAATATACGTGGTGCCCTACTTCATTAGCTCTGCACTGAATTGAATAGAGCTCATGTTAATTAATTAACCAACTGTCTGAACATAACACTACCATTCCTTGCAGTTATATAGTGGTAGGCTCTTCTCATCCTTTTGTTAAGCTATCTAGCACCGCTATCTTTACGGCAGAGGGAGTAAGATTGAGGATGTATGAACCATAAGACACCATGGCAGCATTATAAGGACGTGTGCTGAGCTCCCCCTGCTAGATTCACTGCTGTGTATCACACACTAATCCCTGCTTAAAGTGACACGGAAAGCCATAATTACACAAGGCACTCTAAGAGAGCACATGGCAATAATGAGGAAAGCATTTAAAGAACCACTCCAAATCAAGAAAAAAAAAATCCTGACAGCTGGATGTTAGGTGTGTGGTGGGTGGGATGAGGGAACAGACAGATAACCAGAGCATTTGTTTGATGACTGGATAAGATTGAAATTGACCCCACACCTTTCCCCCCTCGCTGACCCTGCATCTTTAAATGCAACCATAGCTCTTCTAAAATTAAATCTACACACACACATGCATGATCATGAATTCCTCCAGGGTCCTGAAAGGGCATCAGCATTTAGTATTTCTAATTAAAAACTATCTGTATGACTTTTTCCTGATTAACTAGACTTCTAGCCAGACACAGTATCCAAACATATTTTTTTCACTGTGCAGTGGTCCTTTAATATGAAAACAGCAATAATGGCACATAGTTGTAGTGCAGAAGTGGGATGTGTGTGTGTGTGTGTATATATATATATAGCTAGATAGATAGATAGATAGATAGAGACAGACAGAGAGAGATACACAGAGAGAGACAGAGAGAGAGACACAGAGAGAGAGACACACAGAGAGTGACAATAGTAAATTTGCAACTAAAAGTTAGGAGCCTGAAATAACATTTTATGAGCCATGGCTTCCTGGCTCCTGGGCCTTGCCCAAAATACTTATTTTTCCATTATGTTCAGCTTGTTATCTACTCAGTGCAAGGACAGTCTCCTCCCCAGGTCTTGTTCAATGGCAGACTAAGGTGCACCATCTTGTACTGAAAGTCTGCAATTAACCAGAATGTCCCCACTAGCTGTCTCAAGGCGTCTGCGTGACCGAGTCTTAGACTTGGGACAGATTTGTCAGAAAAATGGGTCAGCCACTAATACATAATTCATAGCAGCTACTGGGTGATTAGTTAGGACTGGAGGGTCACTGACAGCTTCCATGCGGCCATAATGAAATCATGATTGCAAAATTGGTCACAATGGCAATTTAATGGCTATCCATTCAACAGGATGCCAGCTCTCAACGTCTCCTTAGAGCTATAGCTTACTGACAAGCGGATACATGTGAAGATCAAAGGTCCATACTAGATAAGAAATTATTAAAAAAATAATATAATAAATAAAGGTAAAATTTAATATAATTATTGCTTTGTGTGTGTATCTATATATATATATATATATATACATATATATATATATATATATATATACATATATATATATATATATATATATATACAAACATATACACACAGAGGAGCGGTGAGCCTTATGTGGGTTTGTACTGCAGCAACTTTGTATTTTTATTCCTGTTTATTTAATAGTAAATCTGATAAGAAACACAGCCCATTGTTTACACTTCCTCTCAGTTCACTAGTAAGAACTAGATGGATCACGTTTTGTGTCAGTTTCTTAGAGTTATTTTTCTTAATTTAATTTGCTTAGAGATAAGACATTTGGACTACAGTGGTCTGTATTTGTGGATAACTTTCTCGAACACAAAGACATGAAATAAACAGAGATCTTGACAATTATATAGAACTAGTGACTTGCCCGTCAAAAAATTACGGCAATAAGATTGTAAGGGCGGTACATTTTGTTGGTGTTCCAAGATGCTTCGGCGCTCATTGTGTATTTATTGTGTTTTTAATGTTTTCATGTGCGCGGGTTTCGGGCGGTAAGGTCATATTTTTGGGAGGTCAAAAAGTTTTTTTTTATCTAAGACCCGCGTCTCTTATTTGTTTCTTGAAAGTCCGTAAATTTTGCGAGGTCCGCAGTTGCTGGCAAGGAGCGCCTTCAGCGCTCCATGCCAGCAACTGAGGCCCTCGCTTTGCGAGCCCGCAGCGTTAGCAACAACCCGCATGCTCACAACTATATATGTGATTATTTATGTGATTGCTGGTGTGTTTAGGATCTGGGTATACAGGGTTCCTTGGTGGTCCAGTGGTTAGGATTTGGTGCCTTCACCGTTGCCACCTGGGTTCAACTCCAGTCATGAAACCAAGAAGTCACCACCCTGAAGCCAAGCAGGGTTGGGCCTGGTAAGTACTTGGATGGGAGACTACCTAGGAATACCAGGAGCTCTATGCGGAGGCCTGGGGTTCTTTGGTGGTCCAGTGGTTAGGACTCAGCCGTCAACCTGGGTTCGATTCCAAGTTAGGGAACCAGGAGGTCACATCACCCTGAAACCGAGCAGGGTTGGGCCTGGTCAATACTTGGATGGAAGACCACCTAGGAATAGCAGGAGCTGTATGCTGTGGCCCACTGGAGAAGGAACTGGCAACCCACTCTAGTATCTCTGCCATGAATACCAAGTGGATCAACATAGTGTGCTATGCTCCATGAGGTCAAGGAAAAAAATGGTAAGGGCCTAGGGATAGAGCTATGGTTCAGATTGCAGTTAAAGTTAGGTGATCAGGATAAAGCAGGGGTTAACATATTTATACAGTATTTAGCTAGATGAGTGAGGAACCAGACAGACATTTTTATAGGAGCAAGGGAATCAAACATTTAAGTATATGTATATTGAATAAAAAGTTAGGAGCCAGCAATAACATTGTAGGCTCCCATGATTCGCCAAGCCATGGATTAATGCCAGGGTTTGGGGCTGAGGTTAATAATTGAGCATATAACTGAGAGTATGAAACCGGCAACTCACAAAAATTATTCTGTCCAGGTCCAAAAAAGCTTTAGATTAAAGAGACACACATAAAAAAAATAATAATCAAAAAAGTACTTTAAAGGGACTCTGTCACCCTAAAAACTGTTTTTAGGTTATTCTTAAATTTTATTTAAAAAAAAGGTCTATAAGTTATGTTTTCTAAAATGAATCACTCCTGGGAAATTCCATGCTGTTGTTTCTGAATTTATTTTTAAATGAGCAATAGATGCATATGAAATGGCTGCTTCGATGTGCAAATTATTATTACAATGTTCTGCTGTAGTGCACAAAATAAAGAGCAGCAATGTTGTCTGGCAGATAGACCTCTCTCCCACCCTTATCAAGTGCACATCAGTATACAGAGGTTCACATTAGCATACAGGAGCCACAAAATCAATTTTAAATATATTTCAGGAACTACAGGGTCGAGTCACATTATTATGACTTTTGACGTCGGTGGCATGTAGCCAATGAAATGCGACCCGTGTCGCATGCTGGCTTCGTAGGCATATACGGTGCCATGTAGGCATTCTGCAAACATATCAACAAATTGCTATCATGCGTAAAACATGCGATTTATTTGACTTTGAAAAGGGGATGATCATTGGTTTTCGGGCCAAGGGTGGCAGTATATCTGAAACAGCGCAGTTTGTGAACTGTTCGCGTGCTGCTGTGGTTAAAGGGTATCGTGACTGGACAAATGGCGTCAAAACTGGGAACACCACTTGCCATTGATGTCAGAGGTGAACATCGGCTGTTAAGGTGTATGAGGTCCAAACGACACGTTACAGTTGAGCAACTCACCGTCCAAACAAACCAGGGGGCTAACAGATGTGTGTCTACAGTACAGCGAGCTCTGTTGTGTATGGGGCTCCAATGGCTGTTCACTACACCCATGCTGACAAGGGAGTCACGATTTCTGCTCCATTGCCTGGATGGCTGTTGGCGTGTCAGGTGCAAAACCATTGAGAACAAACACTGTACAACGATTGCTGGAAGAAAAGAAGCTGGTGGCAGCAGCGTTATGGTCTGGGGAATGTTTTCTTGGCATTGTCTGGGTCCACTCATACCTCTGGAAGGCACTCTCAACCCATTTAGTTATCTATCTATCCTTGCAGATCACGTACACCCATACATGCTGACTGTTTTTCCTGGAGCGAATGGGATCTTCCAGCAGGACAATGCAACATGTCATATGGCCAGAATTGTCCGGGAGGGATTGGAGAAGCTTGATGAAGACTTTCAAGTACTTCCCTGGCCTCCAAATTCCCCAGAATTTAACCCATCGAGCACCTGTGGGAGCACCTATGTTCGCCGTATGGATCCTGCACTCTTCAGCAGCTGTAGGATGCACTGCAGTCTGCATTGCTCCATATACCCTTGCCAACCTACCAGCATCTTAATGACTCCCTACCACGCCGTCTAGCTGCTGTCCGTGCTGCACACAGTGGTTATTTTGGATATTAGCTGGTGGTCATAATAATGTAATACACTGTCCAGTCATTTTTTAATGCTCTTTAAAATTAAATACATTTCCTGCTGGAGGGACAGAGTCCATAATTCAATACAAACTGCACTCTGAATATGACTCAAAGTGTGCTTCTGTGTTTAGTGCTGCACCCACTCACAATCATCAACATTACAGCCCATTCACCCACTCGCTGATTAACAACCTGTCATAGATACCCATAAACCCGTCCCCAAACCCCTCGGGTGCTGCCAGTGTCTGAAATCACTTCCCTGCCAGCTCCCTCAGCACATAACAATGCACTAAGGGAAAAAGCCAGTGGCAAAAAGAAAAAGAAATACAATTATCACTGGCCGAGCAGGACAATGCCGCTTTTTTAAATTAGCAATAAAACCACCCTGCTCCAATCTATATCCAACAATAAAGCAGCTTCTCTCTGCTCCCATGCGGCTGCTTTCAAGGTCATCATGAAGATAAAATCCTATTAACAACGGTCAATTATCTCTAACATTACAAATTATATTATACCATGAATACTCCGGTGCAAAGGATTGTTTGATATTGGAAAAAACCCCAGGGATGAGCTTGGATTTTTCTATATCACAGTTGTGCAAATTCCTCGCTTTTAAATCATTGACTGGAAGATCGACTTACCCCGTACATTATATCCCACTGTAGAGAAGCCAAATATACAGGAGGAGCAATGTAAGGATTTAAATAGAGGCTGCAAACCCCACACCTCTGCCAAGATAGATAGATAGATAGATAGATAGATAGATAGATGTGCGCTCTCTGTCTGTGCACGCTCTCTTGCGTTCTGTGTGCGCTGCCAGCTCTGTACACTTCCCTCCATCTCTCTGTGGGCTCTCTCTCTGTGTGCTCTGTCTCTCTCTCTGTGTGCTCCCTCGGCTCTGTGCCTCTCTCTCTTTGTACCCCTCCCTGTCTCTCTCTCTGCGCTCTCTGTCTGTGCACTCTCTTCCTCTGTGTGCTGTCTGTTCTCTCTGTCTTCATGCGCTTTCGCTCTGTACCCCTCTCCCTCTCCCTTTGCAGTCTGTCTCTCTGTGCCATGTCTATCTCTCCCTTTACTGTCTGTCTCTCTGTGCTATGTGTGTCTCTCTTTCTGTACCTCTCCCCCTCACTTTGCTGTCTGTCTCTTTGTACTGTGTCTCTCACTCTGTACCTCTCTCCTCTCTCTCACTCACTTTGCTGTCTCTGTCTCTCTCTGTAATGCTCTCCTCCCTCTCTCTCACTCACTTTGCTGTCTCTTTCACTCTGTACCTCTCTCCTCCCGCTCTCACCTTGCTGTATGTCTCTCTGTGCTGTGTGAGTCACTCTCTCTCTCTCTTCCCTCTCTCTCACTCACTTTGCTGTCTCTGTACTGCTCTCCTCCATCTTTCTCATTCACTTTGCTGTCTCTCTCTGTACTGCTCTCCTCCATCTCTCTCATTCACTTTGCTGTCTCTCTCTGTACTGCTCTCCTCCCTCTCTCTCACTCACTTTGCTGTCTCTCTCTCTATCTCTGTACTTCTCTCTTCCCTCTCTCATTCACTTTGCTGTCTGTCTCTCTATGCTGCCTCTCTCACTCACTTTGCTGTCTCTCTCTGTACCTCTCCCCTCCCTCTCACTTTGCGGTCTCTCTGTACCTCTCTCCTCCCTCTCACTTTGCTGTCTCTCTCTCTGTGCTGTCTCTCTCTCTGTGCTGTCTCTCTCTCTGTGCTGTCTCTCTCTCTGTGCTGTCTCTCTCTCTGTGCTGTCTCTCTCTCTGTGCTGTCTCTCTCTCTGTGCTGTCTCTCTCTCTGTGCTGTCTCTCTCTGTACCTCTCTCCATTCATAAGTACTATGTTGGAAATTCATTTAAATGAGAGAGAAAAGGAAAGCTTCCCTAACTCTACCATTTCTTGGTATCTACTAGCGCCGCATCCCTAGAGAGACGCGTCTAATTAATGGCTATACATGAGATTTCGTTGACAGCTGTTCTCGGGAGGTAATTTAGTATAACGCGCAGGATATACCGGAGATTACATCTGTTGCAAACAAAAAAGGTAGCACAACATCCATTAAGCTCCATTTGTTTGAAAAAAGAGCTCCACCATTATGGATTAAAGATCAGATTTCTGCAATAAAAAATGTGTTTTTTTCTTTTTTTTTATAAATAATTTAAGTGTTTTCCAATTCTTACTATTTTTTTCAAAGCGTTTTAAACAAAAGAAGGAACACATTTTGTAAGGAAAAACAAACAAACAACAATGACTTATATAGTTAAAAGGAACAATTATCTCCTCCCAAAAAGGCAATTAAAACTGTAATGGTATTCAAAGCAGCCAAAGATATCAAACCAAAAGCCACAACGACTGGCAGAGATCTGGGTATTTGCGCAGGCTTTAATTAAGCGCAAAACGATTAAAGTATTAGAAAAAAAAAGAACTATAGTTAAAATGTTTGATCATATATTTAAAAGAAAGTGTTTTAAAGGGCTCTGCCGCACAAACAACTTTTACATTAAAAGCTTATTTTGTGCGAAAATCACTCTTGAAAGTTGTGCTCCTTCCCCTTTTACAAGCTTGCAATTCTTGGAGATTGTTTTAAAATACTCTGCCTAATTCAAGTTGGCATTTGTTATTTTGGGATCTTTCCTTTTAGGAGTACCCCAGCAGCGGCAGCAGAAGTTGCAGCAAGGAGCTGCTAGATGGAGCTGCCAAAATTGTATACTGTTTGTAAGCGCTGCTGAGATCGTACACAATTTCCAAGCTTAAATCATTACCCTAACCCTAAAGCTATGACATCGGCAGCAACATCTATCGGGTGCTAACTGCCACTGCTGCTGCAGCCTGTGCTGGCGTACTCATAAAGGAAAGAACCTTAATTAGCTCTGATATGGATCTGTCCAGGACAGGAGTGGGCAAGTTTGATCCTGGAAGGCCACACACAGGCCTGGATTTGAGGATCTTTCTTTCTGTGCACAGGTAAGTCAATCATGATGACTGAAGAAGTGATAGTTTTGACTGTCCACAACAGGGATATCTTCAAATCCAGGCCTGTGTATGGCCCACCAGGACCGAACTTGCCAACCCCTGGTCCAGGAGGTTGTTTCAACATTTGCCCACTGAGGCCACAGTCAGAACACAGATTGCCAACCCATCACAAATTTATCTGTGCAGGGAAATGACTGCTGGAATCTACTAAAAATGACAGTTCAGGGTTAACTTGTCCCGCTGCATTCCACATGGAGCTTCATTGGCCTGTGTGGCAGATATTGTTAATCATGGAACAGTCACAAGTTTGTAAACAGACCTAAGACCATAGTTATTTTAGGTGTTATTCGTGTAATTAGAAAAAAAAAAAACAATAGATCATTTTAACATAGAATCTTGTGCTCTTGCTAAATGAAGAGCACTTATAGTGAGGTATATGTCCCTTTTTGACAAATGGTTTCCACACCCCCAGAGTTGCTTACATAGGCATCTGGTACCTATCAATAGAAACACTGCATTTGGGTACGTTATTTAACCCTATACTAACCTTCAAGCCAACAGCAACACAATGCAAAAATCCACATAGCAATGTCAGAGTTCCTCCTTGCTTCTTTGTGCGAGGGAAAACAGGAATACACTTCCCACAGACTTCCCAGTCATTTGAAACAATGTTGTAGATGCTTTTGATTGGCCAAAACTAATTATGAATGTTATGCTAATTTAACTTCAAAATGCCTTTAAGGGCATTGTAGACCAGGCCTACGTAAGCACATTTCTAAGTTGCCAGTGCAGTGAAACATGACAGTATCGGCAAATGCTCTGAAATGGTGACACAGAAAGAGGAAAGAATAAGCAGTATGGGGGGGGGGGGGGGGGGGGGGGGCATAAATCTGAGTGTAACTAAGACAAAAATATACAAATATATATATATATATATATATATATATATACACACAAATATACTAATTGTTTACACGTCATAAATGACAGTATAATATTACATGCATCTCCCCCCTCCCTATCCTGTGTCTCTCCCCCACTCTCCCTTTCCTGTCTCTCCCCCTCCTCCCTCCCCTGTGTCTCTTTCCCCCTCCTCCCTCCTATCTGTCTCTTTCCCCCCTCCCCTCTGTCTCTTTCCCCCTCCTCCCTCCTATCTGTCTCTTTCCCCCTCTGTCTCTTTCCCCCTCCTCCCTCCTATCTGTCTCTTTCCCCCTCCTCCCTCCACTGTGTCTCTTTCCCCCCTCCCCTCTGTCTCTTTCCCCCTCCTCCCTCCTGTCTCTTTCCCCCTCCTCCCTCCTATCTGTCTCTTTCCCCCTCCTCCCTCCTATCTGTCTCTTTCCCCCCTCCTCCCTCCTATCTGTCTCTTCCCCCCCTCCTCCCTCCAATCTGTCTCTTTCACCCTCCTCCCTCCTATCTGTTTCTTTCCCCCTCCTCCCTCCTATCTGTCTCTTTCGCCCCTCCTCCCTCCCCTGTGTCGATTTCCCTCTTTCGTTTTCTCATTGTGCCTTCTGGAACCAATCAACGACGAGTACCAAGGGTCCACTATATACTGTATATATATTATTGTTTATTTGTAAGGTGAGTATATATACAAACACTCCTATATATATATATATATATATATATATATATATATATATATATATATATATATATATAAATAAAGGTTATAAGATTTTTCGGTACTCTTTAGGAAGCCTCATTGTATCACTGCTGTAAAAATACAGATCCACATGACATGGAAGGCCGAGGATGTCAGACATGGGGAAGTGTTTAATAATGGCCACGCTGCCCTTTTCATAGCAGCGCGGGGCTGAAATATGAAGCCGATTGTCCTTCACCAACAAGATCACTGGAGGCACCGACTGCCTGGAACACTCCATTGTGAATCCTTTGTCCAGGAGACTCTCACATTACAGGCAGAGTCCCACAGACACCACAAGCCGTGCACCGGCACCCGCCGCATAAGGCAAACAAAGAGCATACTATAATCATAGGACCACTACTGGTCAATACAAAAATGTGCTTGTGCACCAAACTAACAATATTATCAGCTGTGTAACCCACAAGCATAACATATTTTTTAGGAAAATCTGAATTTTTGAAGACTCGGTTCTTCAATACAACAATTCATTTGGGAAATGGATCATGAGCTTGTGTGTTTGGAAGTCAATTAAGTTTCTACCTACACAGTAGGAATATGACATTTACAACTGCCAGTACTTTCATTATGTTTAATGGAAATCTCCCCAGTCAATAAGGACCTTCAAAAAAATTAGCAAACATAATCTTGCAAGAAAAGGACCCGCAGAAAGGTTTAATTGCATATTAAAAAGTAAAAAATGTAAAGTGTGTGTTCATTATTAAGTCAAATTATTCAAATGGCCATTTAAAAAGTATGTGACTACATTTTTTTTTCTTCGAATGAGAACGGATATCTGCAATACAAAAAAAAGCATAATTTTTTGAACATTGGGAATGCAGAACCTCCTTCTCACCAACTCAAGTGAGTCAGGGAACTGCACCAGCTGAGTTATAGAGCCCTATGGAAACAATATATATTTGCACCATTTAAAAAATATGACAGGCAATTTATTTCATTTGAAGGACCTCATATGTGGCCTCCAAGGTGAATTAACTGATATTATACATTTAGATAAGCTTGGAAATTACGGGTGCGGCTTATATTCATGCCAATACAGTATATGAATATATTTAAGATGCATTTTATACAATGCATTTATTTATGCCCTTCAACAGTGATTGTCAGATTATGCATATAAAAGAGGATTATTAAAATTTCAATCTGGAATCCTGAATTATTCCAAGCTTATCTATAACATTCTTTTAGGATTTAGCAAATCAAAAATAAGCTATTAATGTGAATATTACTACCAATTCTTATACATAATACAGCACAAACTGTCTCTAAAGAAGCTTAAAAAGAGGCCAGCCACACATCCATGTTTTGAGTCCATGTTTCAGGGAAGTGTCCACTTCTACTGTATGTATGTATGTATGTACATACATATACATACACTATATATGTGTGTGTAATTATATACACACATACACACGTAAATATATAAAATGCAGAAACACAGATATATCTTAGGAGCCATGGCACCCAGGCGCCTGGGAATGTTCTACTCTTATACAGTCTTGAAAATAGGAGAAAAGAGAGGTCTTTCATTTATTACATTTCCTATGGATCTACAATTTTTGTTTATACTGATATACTTAAGAGGTGGGAAGAGAATCTGAATGTAGAGGAAGCTTCTATCTGCACAATGGGGACATAGCTGAAAATGCCATTGCTTTCAACAAGACTACTGAAGAGCTAATTTGTTTATCGAGATTACAGCCTCCTTAGAAAGCAACAGAAAAGAATGGACCATAAAAGAATATGGAATTACACAGTAGAGTATTATTGCATATACAATTTAAACATGTAAAAGCTTTTTTTTTTCTAAAAAAAAAGCATATTTCCCTAGTAGCAAGTTTAATTAATCAAATAATTTAAATAATGGAACCACAACGGTCCTTTAAACAAAAAAAAAAATTGTATATTTAATTAGCCAATAGAAATGTAGATATCATGCAATGAGAATGTTTTATCTCCTGCGTGATTTTTGGACATTTATCAAATCTATTTTTTTAAAAGACAAAATATAAAAAATTACCAAAGAAATGCAACATAAATAAATAATATAAATACAGCATCTTGTAGTTAGACACTGCTCTTTTTATTAGATGGAACATTTAGCAGAAACTCCCTCCGTCCTTCAAGCATCTGCTATAAATGTCCTAACCAGAGATAATGCGCGGGTCCTTGTCGTTGCCGATCACAATGTATCCTACATCCCTTGCCAACATAAAATGATTTTTTTTAATTTAATTTACAAATAAAACATTGAAAAGCTACATCTGACTTTCAAAACTGTTTATTTCTATAACCGTTTGCAATGTAACAATTTCAATGTTACTGACGATACAATTAATTATGTTCTGTATTATGAAGGACAGGTGGAAATCATCTTAAAGGGACATGGAAGGTTTCTGGATTTTACTAGGAATGTGACATATAGTACCTGTGTATATCTACACTTTTCTGTACTTTATTGTATTAAAAAGGTATATATAAGATTCCTGTGTTTCAAAGGTTTGGTAATAAACAGGCAATGAGTATCAGAAAAATATGTGTTATATAGATAAGTTCAATGCACTTACAAAAGGATCACATGGTGGGGTGGGGTCTGAGCTTACAGCTGAATCAGAGCACAAGGATATAGAGAGAAAGAGACTACATATCCCAGGCTGCTTTGCAACACAGGAATTATGCATTTTATGCTAATCTTAGAAGGGATTTTCAGTGGTGTCAACCAACAAAAGCCTCAGCTTGCAAACTGAAAAGATTTAGCAAACATCTGGGTGAGTTTGTAAATCATTATTTGGGTATTTTTTTCATGCAAAAAATGTTTAAACTACTGATTCTCCTCTATCAGATGCATTCATAATACAGGATACTTAGATACGCCTTTAATTGCTTAAAAGCATTTTTTTCTGTCTAAAATCTAACAAATAGTCGCTAACTAGTTTCTCCCCTCGGCAGCTCATGAAGGCAGTATACTTACTCTCATTATAACAATCAGTGGCAACATTCTGTAACATGCTACTTGAGACAGGTCACTGAAAGGCTAATGGTAAACACTGCACTTTACAGTCTGTGTATTCATGAGCTGTATGCTATACAGAGAGCAGACCCAAACAGGTACAAAATAAATGATTTTAGGCAGGAAAAAAAAAAACTTTCAACCTTCCATTACCCTTTAAAGTAATTGTATCTCTTGGTGCTATTAAATGTAAGAAGCCAAGCAATGTACTTATATCTACTACCAATATGGTACCCATACCAGGAATAAGCTTCTTTGGTTTCACATGTGGCCCCATACATTTTCCTTGTGTTCTTACCCAAGCCTTCATCACTATGTAACTGTGTGTCTTTCTAAATACCATTATATGCATTTCTTGTGTGTTTATCCAGACCTTGACTTCATTTCCATAAATACATTCATGACCTTGGAAAAGAAAAAACACACCAGCTGGAGTTCCCCTGATATGCAGTACAGACAATGGCCTGAACTCACTAACAAGTGAGGCTCACTGTCGATCAGTTCACTTAGGCAAACAGTACAGAAGAAGATTCCTTCAAGAGGTCCTCGAAAGAGTATCAACAGTTGCACTTTTGTTATTCAGCAACAATTGCTATGCCTGAAAGGGCGGTTTTCCAACAAGCGAAAGAGCTCTGCAAAGCACCTCACATCCCTTCCAAAAATTAGTTAATCGCCCAATATCTCTTATTTTGCTATTGGCAAGTCTATTCAAAGTGCAACAAAAAACAGCTATCCTGCAAAACTAACCTGAACACATCCGCTGCTCATCTCTATTCATACACTGAACAGCTCCATCCATGACAGCTCTAACAAGACATCTTATTTCCCCTGACAGACAGACTTTTCAAATTACTATAATTAAAGTTGAAGTAATGCTAAGAAAATTAAAATTCTATATTGATGCATAGAATAAATTATATATGACTGGAATATCTTTTTTTTCTCTTAAAAAGGACCACTGTCGTCAAGGAAAGCTGTGCAGAAAACTTGAGCAAAATATTTTAGAAAGTAGAAAAAAATAAAATAAATAAAATAAATAATAATAATAATAATAATAATAATAATAATAATAATATATATATATATATATATATATATATATATATATATATATATATATATATATACTGCTAAAAAAAATAAAGGGAACACTTAAACAACACAATGTAACTCCAAGTCAATCACACTTCTGTAAAATCAAACTGTCCACTTAGGAAGCAACACTGAGTGACAATCAATTTCACATGCTGTTGTGCAAATGGGATAGACAACAGGTGGAAATTATGGGCAATTAGCAAGACACCCCCAAAAAGGAGTGATTCTGCAGGTGGTGACCACAGACCACTTCTCAGTTCCTATGCTTTCTGGCTGATGTTTTGGTCTCTTTTTAATGCTGGTGGTGCTTTCACTCTAGTGGTAGCATGAGACAGAGTCTACAACCCACACAAGTGGCTCGGGTAGTGCAGCTCATCCAGGATAGCACATCAGTGCGAGCTGTGGCAAGAAGGTTTGCTGTGTCTGTCAGCGTAGTGTCCAGAGCATGGTGGCACTACCAGGAGACAGGCCAGTACATCAGGAGATGTGGAGGAGGCCGTATGAGGGCAACAACCCAGCATCAGGACCGCTACCTCCGCCTTTGTGCAAGGAGGAACAGGAAGAGCACTGCCAGAGCCCTGCAAAATGACCTCCAGCAGGTCACAAATGTGCATGTGTCTGCTCAAACGGTCAGAAACAAACTCCATGAGGGTGGTATGAGGGCCCGACATCCACCGGTGGGGGTTGTGCTTACAGCCCAACACTGTGCAGTATGTTTGGCATTTGCCAGAGAACACCAAGATTGGCAAATTTGCCACTGAGCACATGTGACAGACGTGACGGTCTGGAGACGCTGTGGAGAACGTTCTGCTGCCTGCAACATCATCCAGCATGACTGGTTTGGCAGTGGATCAGTAATGGTGTGGGGTGGCATTTCTTTGGGGGGCCACACAGCCATCCATGTACTCGCCAGAGGTAGCCTGACTGAAAATAGGTACCGAGATGAGATCCATATGCTAGTGTGGTTGGCCCTGGGTTCCTCCTAATGCAAGACAATGCTAGACCTCATGTGGCTGGAGTGTATCAGCAGTTCCTGCAAGACAAAGGCATTGATGCTATGGACTGGTCCGCCCGTTCCCCAGACTTGAATCCAATTGAGCACATCTGGGACATCATGTCTCGCTCCATCCACCAACGTCATGTTGCACCACAGACTGTCCAGGAGTTGACAGATGCTTTAGTCCAGGTCTTGGAGGAGATCCCTCAGGAGACCATCCACCACCACATCAGGAGCATGCCCAGGCGTTGTAGGGAGGTCATACAGGCACGTGGAGGCCACACACACTACTGAGCCTCATGTTGACTTGTTTTAAGGACATTACATCAAAGTTGGATCAGCCTGCAGTGTGTTTTTCCACTTTCATAATGGGGGTGACTCCAAATCCAGACCTCCATGGGTTGAAAAATGTGATTTCCATTTTTTTATTTTTGTGTGATTTTGTTGTTAGCACATTCAACTATGTAAAGAACAAAGTATTTCATAAGAATATTTAATTCATTCAGATCCAGGATGTGTTATTTTAGTGTTCCCTTTATTTTTTTGAGCAGTGTATGTATATATATATATATATATATATATATATATATATATATATATATATATATATATATACATATACATGTATTATTATTATTATTATTGCACTTGTACCACGTCTTCATATTCCGTAGCGCTATAAGTACAAGCAAAGAATGGATGACCCTGTTTTTTCTGTTTTTGAGCATAAAATCAAACCTACATAAGGCTCGTTTCCAAAGCACCGGCACAAGACTGAAAACTCACAAACTTACAATCTAAAGCATGATAGATACAAGATGGCGGTGTGAAGGCAATAGGCACAAGCGAGTGGAGGTGGCTGTGTGTTGCACTGTAGAATTTGGGTGTGAGTGATATATTTTAGAGTGTGCAGTTGTGCATAATAAGGCTAATATATAATAAAGCTTCTTTAAAAAGATATGTTTTTAGTGAATTTTTAAAGGTTTTGAGCCAGGAGGATAGTCTTGTGAAGCGAGGCAAGGAGTTCTAGAGAATAGGGGCAGCATGAGAAAAGCCCTGAGGACAGGAGTCAGAGGAGGAAAGAAGAAGGTCATTAGCAGAGCAAAGGAGGGCGGGTGGAGGAATATTTTGGGGCGAGAGCACAGATATATGTCTAATTTCAATAGGGGACTTCAGTAGTACTTTTACACCAACGGCTGCTTGGCATTCTCTTATAGAATGCTTGTTTATTCCAGGTTATGGACACATTTTTAATTAAATGAAACACTTATTTGAAAGTAATTTACACCATGGTAATTAATCATGACGAGCATGTCATCATTAAGGCGCTTTGTATTCAGGAAAATTAGAAAATTTGAAGATATAAGAAATAAAAACACAGGATGTTGAGCAGCAACCCCCATGTTACCATGACAACTGCTAATGAGCTAAATCAATCATTACAGGTATATATTTTTCTTAGATGTACAATAAAAAAGGTTAAAAAAAAAAAGTCATAGTAACTGGCTGATTTAGAAAAAAAAAATCATACGCCAATATAGAGATTATAAGTTCTTTCAAAGGCTCTTCCATGCATCACCATATAGTATATCTGGAAAATAAAGACTCCTATTAGGGCATATCCCTTCTGGATCGCTACCATGTCGTGGGAAAGTGGTTTGTGTACCTCAATGAAGCTGTGAGCTATGGTCACCCAAGATGGGCAGGTCATAATAGAGAAGTCAGACAAACGGAGATCAACTGGAGAATGAATTAGCAACCCACTCCAGCATCTTTGCCATGAAAACCTTATGGATCAGCATAACCAGATACCAGATGTGCCTGGCATGATGCGGTCTATATGGTCACGGAAAGTTGGACATGACTGAACGACAACAATTAGGACATATCCTTTCCCACTCCCTGGATATTTAATAGAGGTTGAGGAGTAGCAGCTTTAATGAAAACTACATTGCTAAGTTTTAAAGCTACACTAATGCATTTTCTTCAAATGTTGATTTTCTTACTAAATCAGTTGCTCAATAAATACATTTAAAAATGTTATCAATTAAATCAACCAAAGACAAAAACCGTGCCCAGAATTAGCATATTTGCAAATGTCCTGTTCTCCTCATTTCAATGACAGTAATACAGTAAGTCTCTTAAAAGATGATAATCATCTCTGCAGGACTCAGGTGCCTTTTCACTCCAGAGTCAGTGCAAGGACAGCCAGACAAACGACACTCTTCCAATTGCAGGGCCGTATGACACAAGGAAACGGAGCTCCTTGATCTTAGCTTTACCACCTTCTACCTGCTCTATATCAAATTGTAGTAGTGGAACTTAAGACATGAACAGAGAACATACACACAGTGGCATATTGTGGGATGGAAGAGATAACCGCCTTGTTCATGTGATCTCAGACTCCATGAACAACTTGCTTGGATCTTAATCACATATATCACTAAGGAACTGGAGACTCCATGCACAGCCAGTAGTAATTGAATATTAGGGATATGTAAGTGAGCTGGATTATGAATGCATCGGATAGAAGATAATTAGTAGTGTATGAAATATTTTTTTGGCATGAAAATATCCCAAAATAAACATTAATTAGCTTACCTTAAATTTTGCAAAAATATTTTTGGGGCATTGGCATTTGATTGTGTACGCCCCTAGAAATATCCACATAATTTGGAATAACATTCAAATTCAGAATTAGTCTAATACATTGTATCATTCTCCACCTCAGTGGCTTCTCACTTGCTCAGCACAAGAACGGCAACAGTTACTTCCTGTGCTCTGTACCAGAAAGGTAAAAATATGTACCCTGCTGTATTTCCTGTGGATTTGACTATTGTGCAAATAACTAAGTAAAAGGAGCTTTTCTATATAAACACGTGTTTTCATACACAACTAATTCTCCTCTATCAGAAACATTTATATTCCAGCTCACTTACCTTTAACTAGTCCAGAACATAACTGTAAGTCAACCCCACTCAAAGACCGTTTCAAGAGATTGTTGTTGTTTATTCATTCAGTTGTGTCCGACTCTGTGGCCAGACAGACCGTAGCATGCCAGGCACATCTGTCAGTCACTGCACCTCTGAGCTCACTCAAGCACATGTTCATTGCTTCAGTTACCTCATCTGATGTTCCCCATCATAGTCTACAACTGCCACTGTAATAGGAGTACCTGGTTTATTTGCAGAGCTATGGATGTTACAGGTTTCCAGAGTTAGGGAGTATGATCAGGTCATGTGCAAGGATCAAGTGATAAAGGGTGCTTGGGACTTAAGCTTGGCCTTGAGCTTAATTAAGAAACAATACACGTGTTCCCCAGGTTGCGTACAAGATACCTTCCTGAGAACGTCTTTAGGCCAGATTTGTACGTAAATTGGAATCCTGGTAATTAACAACAACAACAACTACAACAACAACACTATAAAAGGATCTTATGTGTTAATAATAATAATACAGTGTAATACTGTAACAATAATAAGAATACTCCTGTAATAATAGCTTACATAAACTATCATGCTCTTTTTAATTCAAACAAACAGAACATAAAAACAAACTCATACAAAATGCCGTGGGAGTACATTCTTAAGTACAGATCGTCTGTAAGTCAGGTTGTCTGTAATCCGAGGACCTCCTGTATTAAAAATGTAGGTGAAAACAAAAAAGGTATCCATGACTATCTGCATAGGTTGTTACTCACACTGATCTTCACAACGCACTGCCATGTAGTCCTCCTGCCAGGATGAGGCGCTACATTAGACGGGGATCTCTCTATTTTGAGTGCGACCTTTGTAGGTGCAGAAGACTTTAGATTTTACTAATTCTCTGAAGTATTTTGGATATGACCACCCTTGAAAACAGATATTCCGTTAAGTCTACGCTACCACAGAAAATGTACAGGAATTACTGTAATATTAGGGTCTAACTGTAGACTTATTACATTTCTACCTAGGAACCACCGTAAAGAAGGAAAGCTTAGAAAGCGGAGAAGGGGCTGGCTTACTTTGGATTACCAACTTCAGGGATCACCAACTATGCATAGAACTTTTGATGGTTTTGAACCACTTATGGTACTCAATACCAAAATGTATGGATTCGGTTTAATTCGTTTTTTTATATATTTTTTTAAATTAACAATTACTCTAAGATTATTATTTTTTGGATGGCTTCTATCCCAATTCTTTTGAACTTGGAGTGAATATGATTTTCTTGCTTATGTGTACGGTCGTAAAAATCCCAAATACCTCTCTGCTTCTTCCAAAAACACATTCAAGATTTTACGGCATCCCCCCAACAAGGGAATATCCCTTCAAACCACAAACATACAATCACTATAATATGGCTTCTTATATACAAGGACATCAGGAATATAACTTAATCTATTCTTAAAGGGATATGTAAGAGAACTGGATTATGAATGCATCTGATAGAGGAGAATTAGTAGTGTACGAAAAACATTCTTTTGCATGAAAATCTCCCAAAATAAAACATTAATTCATTTTTTGCATTTGCATTTGATCGTGTACACCCCTAGAAAATCCCACATCAATTAGCATAACATTCAAATTAAGAATCAGGCTAATACATGGTATCATTCTTCACCTCAGTGGCTTCTGGCATGTGCTCAGTACAAGAACTGCAACAGTTACTTCCTGTGATCTGTACCAGAAAGGTCAAAATATGTACTCTGCTGTATTTCCTGTGTGTAGCTGGCTTATGTAAGCTTCCTGTGGGTGTGAACAGTCGGATTTGACTTTTGTGCAAATAACTTTGTATGTAAACTGAACTTTTCTATATAACACGTTTGAATACACTACTAATTCTCCTCTACCAGATGCATTCATAACCCAGCTCACTTACATATCCCTTTAAATAATGAAAAATCTGAGTACCCCTATATAATTGTGATAGATACAATGTTTGGAATCCTTATTCAAATATTTCAATGTTCATATAAAAATGTGGGAAGAAAAAGGGGAATATATATATGTATGTGTGAATATTTTGCACAATTGTATTATTATAAGCTATAGAAGTTATAAAATCAGAGGGATGCTGGTAATATGCTCTTGAATTATTGATCTTCCTGTCTCCCATGCATCTCTCTGCAGACCATATATCCTGGAGTTCTTAAACACTTTGTAAAAATCAATAGCATTTTGAACATGCCAAGAGAGAAGCCAGATTTAATATCTGAGCTTTATATCTTTATTACATGGCTATCCAATCTGGGCTTTATTCTTACATAAGGGGTTTAAATTAAGCCACAAAATCTTGAGATTGGACACATGAAACTAGCTCTGGATAAAACTGTGCGACTGGGTAGAGCCCATAAATGAGAATTTATACCAATCCGACTAAGGTCAGCAAACATATTTATTTCAAATACGCTGGCACTTAGTGAAAGAACATAATACTGAGATTCCTGAGAAAATGGAGCATAATTAATTTTTGTGATCCCCTTTATATATATATATATAAATAAATATATATATATGTATATATATATATATATATATATATATATATATATATATATATATATATACACACACACCCATGCCATCATAAATAAGTATGCATACTGTATATATATATATATATATATATATATATATATATATATATATATATATATAAAAAATAAAAAGTAGATTTGTGTTCACATTTGAATGTCTAAAACAAGTTAAAAAAAAACTTGCTTCCTGCTCAGAATTCCAAGAAATAGTTAATACACTGCATTCTGGGAAGCTGAGCAGGGACATGCAAATGTGCCCACAAATGCCTCGCTCTTCAATCCATAGACCATTTTATACATGGCTTCCTTTAGGCTTACACCTGCTGCATTACACAGCTTTTATGCAAAGCCAAGGTTGAAATATACACAAGCTGGGAATCCTACCCACAGACAGCCGTTTCAAGGTTACTGCCTATCATCATCGTGGTGCAGGATCCAAGCCTGTGTTGTGGACCTTATGAGTAGGTAGTTCACCAAAACAATCATTTTATATGTTTCATGGAGATGTCTCCACCCTTTATCTAGTCCTAAGCAATACCGACAGCTGAATAGAATCCACAGTTTTTGTTAAAACAGCAATGATAAATGGGTAGACACTGCATAAAAATGTATATGGAGATGGAAACAACACATATTATTATTTTAAATTTAAAAAAAAAAAAAAAAAAAAAAAAAATTATATATATATATATATATGACCCTATATGAAACACATACACCTACAAAAATCATAAAATACACAAGTAAAATGGATTCATAGCCAGGATGAGAATTACAATCAAGCTTTATAAATAAATATATGCAGGATAAATAAATATATATTATATATATATATATATATAAAATTGACAGATCCTGAATTTCTTGAAAATAAAAGTCAGAGATGAAAAAAAAAGTATTCCCAGTCTCACAGCAGGAGCAGAGCGGTTCAGGCACAATGTGCCTCAAATGCAGAGACAGGATGGTGGGGGGCAGATGCCCCGGGGTACCATCTTTCAGTGACCTGCCATCTGTAGCTGCCTCCATTATCCACAGGCTGCCTGGGGGACCCCAAGTGAATTAAACAGCAATACTGCAGCTGCAATATTTCAAACTCTCCGGATAGATTTGTCTTTATTTATTGTGTGTTTCTACTAAGTAGCAAAAAAAAAAAAGAAAAAAAGAGTATATCATGTCTGGAAGACCAAAATGTATATTATGAATTTACAAGAGTAGTTTTTTAATTACAAATGTATGCATGACAAATTAATAACGTTCAGATTAGTCAACAGAAACTCAATTTACACAATATAGCCTCAGAAAAGTGTCTAATGGTCCTCTAGCATGACCTCCTAATTAAAACAAATGTGTAAGTATTTGTTACACCAGTCATTAATAATAATACATTCAGAACTTATTGAATTTACAATAGATTCCCATGGCTCCAATGTTGTACCATAAGAACAAATACCAATCTCATATTACAAAACTATAGTATCATTCGTTGTATACTAAACATGCTCTTTTAAATGTGATTTTAATGTTATTTTTATTTTATATATGGCAGAGATAGATAGAAAGTAGTAATACAGTAGCGTCTCATCCAACCTAAATGGGACCAACAGCTGGTTGGATAACCAAAAATGATGGATAAAGAGTAAATGGGTGGTAGAAGGGTTAAATAAATTGTACATTCAATGGGATGCCTGTAAAGTAGTAGGACATCAGTGAAGAGCAAAATAAATAGTAATTTTAGCCGCTATTGTTGGCAAAGGATATCCAATGGTAATGTAATTATATCCCAGTTGGATCTCCAGCACAATACAGTGGCCATGTTGGATAAAGCAGAATGTGGGATAATGTAACATTTTGGGATATGTGGCTAAAAATAAATCTGTCTTATTAGGGGCTCTTATTCCTTTTTCCCCCTCACAGATGCCTGCAAAGTAACATATAGACCGTGCTTGTGCGGGTACCTTCTTGCCATTAGTGATGACATCAATATTAGTCATAAAACACCACACAACTATTAATTTACCACACCATACAATTAATGCAGGATAAACATGGCTTCTGCACACAGTTCTGGCAGTGACAGGGTTATTAGCTAGATGTTTATGCTGCATGTTGCATAGTTAGCATTGCCCAGTCCTCCATGTTCTAGCACAGCCCCAGTAATGGCTAAATAGGGTAATTATGAGTAAGTGATTCTGACAGGCCGCCCGCAGCAGGCGCACTGCTGTGCACGGTTGGCCTGAATCGATTGTTGGAATAGCTGCACCTCTAGGATCTCCAGCGCTTGCAGCTGTTTTCCAGTCTGTTGGCTTCTGGCGCAGTTCTTGTCAGAGATTCAAGGACATAAACTGCCAGTCCAAAAAAATCCAAAACCCTCAGAACCCTGAGAAACAAAATGGTGGACACAGAGACATCAGTCACCACAATGACACATGAAACCGAAATCAGATAATGCAGCAGATGTTCCTGTGAGATTTCATCTTAGATTTAGAGGATGGTATTCTAAACAAAGCATAGGGAATCTACGGCCCAAGGGCCATACACAGACCTTTGCTCTATTGTATGTGGCCCTTAGCAAGGGACAATATATGCTTAGGGGGCCAGTGACCCTGGCTCATCTCAGCATATGCCTGCTGTATTACATATCTATGAAGCATAGGACCCCGGGTTAAGACAACATACGTTCTTGAAAACGTTCTTAAGTAGAATTCGTATGTAATAACAACAGCAGCAACAACAACAACAACAACACTATAATGGCTCATATGTGATAGTAATAACATACAAAAAGCTTTGGGAGCCTATTCTTCAGTATGGGTTGTTTGTAATCCGGGGACCACCCGTGTGTATATATTATATATTGTTGTTTAGTAGTTCAGTTGTGTCCGACTCTCTGTGACCCTATAACCCCAGCACTCTAGGCACATCTTGTCTCTAGCTTCGTTCATTCATGAGGTTTTCTTGGCAAAGATGCTGGAGTGGGTTGCCAGTTCTTTTCCAGTTGAGATTTGTTGTTTGAACTCTCTGCTATGAGCTGCCCATCTCGGGTGACCCTACATGGTATAGCTCACAGCTTAAATGAAGTACATAAGGCCCTTTACCACAACAAGGTAGCAATCCAATTATATATATATATATATATATATATATATATATATATATATACACACACACACATACAGATACACATACACATGTATATATATATATATATATATATATATATATATATATATATATATATATATATATATATATATATACGCACACATGTCTTTAACATATGTTTATGGCAGGGTGTGTGCTATAAATGTGTCCTATAACTGGACAGGTCTGACTTTATTTTTTTTATTACTCCTTCAGCTGCTTTAAAAACCCAAATCCAATCCTACAGGATAACACAGTCAGATTTTTTATTCTGGATCACAATGGGAAGAGACTGCAGGTTTCCAGCTCCTAACCTTATGTGGCACACACACATTACTCAGACAGAAGGGGAAGTGGCCGTGCCACGTGATCATGGAGACGGCTCCTGGCTATTTTTAAACAACTTGATCACAATGCTTTGTGCTTGGCAGGTTAACGCAGTCACTTACAATTTTACAGTTCAGTTGGAGATGAGGGGAAAGAATCAAGCATGACCGTGCTCTTGTGTCAGTGGTACAAAGCCGTTATCCAGAGGCTGACATGGGCTTTTGCTCTGTATTATAATTAGAAGTTACCCTACAGCAGCCAAATATTTTTTAAGTCATACAGAGGAGATGTCAAATACGTTATTATTTAAAACTAGAGGTAATAACAAGTACTTTATTGACTAAATAGAGTTTAAAAAATAATAATTCTCATGGTATCCCATTAAAAACAAGATTGGGCATGTTCAGACTCAATGGATCATGCCTAGTCTTTTTTAACATTAATAAATATCAATTATTGGCAATTGTTATTCATTGGCAAGAGACATGACTGCCTTATGAGTGGATCAGAAAGGCTAACGGACAGGTAAAAATAGCAAATGCTTAATGTAGGTTTACTACAAAAAAATGCATTTTTATCGTATATCTTTTTTTCTTTTTTTTTTATATATTTATTTTCAGTACAAAACAATACAACAATGACAGGCAAATAAAATAGTACAGCCATTTCAATTACCATCATAACAAAAAAAACAAATCATCAACACACAATTGTTAAAAGAGAGGAGTGAATTACAACTTCCGACTTTTCTATTAATAGTGTTTATCCCATATTACCCAGTTATTTGCATCAGAAATATTTATAACTAGATAATTTAATTTTCCCCCCCAATTCTCAACAATTAGAAAATACTCCATTAAAAACAAGTTCAGAGACCTTTTTAGTATCTCTGTCAAAAAGGTCAACTTCACAATTAACAAGAAAAGAATGTGTAGATGCCTCTGTTGGACTCTGAAGGCATCCATGATACTTTGATGACGTTTCTTTATGCCTCCCTATACTGATAGATTTAAAAATACCCCATCAGGCTTTGAGAAAGTTATGGAAATCAAATAAAATGCAACCATTGGCACATAAAAAAAAATTCTAAATTCTGATTACCTCTAAAATATGTTCTCAGCTGTTCTTCACAAATATATACAAATTACAGTGGCTCTTGGTAGACATAAGAATATATATATATATATATATATATATATATATATATATATATATATATATAACAACATGGATATACATTTTAATAGTAACCCCAGAGTTATTATTGGTATTGATTAGAGACATGTATAAAAACAGAAATGGCAGTTTGGTTTAGTGGGACTGAGCGCGAATTTAAAGCATGATGTAATGTGAGAATGGACGCTGTCTGGCTTCATCTGTAACAGGAAGCGGAGGGTCCGTGCAGTGAACTCAGCTTCCAAATATAGCCTGGAGGCCAAGCCATTAGCTGTGCAGCCTTCCTTCCTTATGTGCACAATAAGATGGCAGAGATTCAAAGCAAGGCAGAAACAGCACCGCAAATCTCGAAATAATCCTATTTTGACTAGTTTATACACAGCAACCTAGAATTGTCTACACTATCGTGCTTTTTTACTTCCTGCTTTGAAAGACTCATATAAAAAAAAAAACTTGCACCAGACTTCACAAGAGTTCCTCTTTTGGTGGAAAAAAAGACATCATGAGACCTGCTTAGCCACAGATCTTCTCAGCAAACAATGATTTCACTGCCACTAAGGATTCTGGGTACTGATATGCAAATGAGGCTCAAAATATAACACCCTATTTGCCTCTAGCCCAGTTAACACAATAATCCATTCATGTGTCCTCAGGGGCATGGTGCCCTGGGCCGATTCAGATGGGTTTGCCCCCAACGACCCAGTTACTACTCCTCCTTTGCTCTTTATATCTCACAATCATATGTTTACCACTCACCTATATAGAATATTATAAGTATATATGTCTATGCATGTATACAGTAAGCCATAAAGTGCCAGGTACACTTACAGACCGAATATTATCTGTATATTCCATGGCATTGCATCACCAACTTCAGGCAACCTGCTGTCCCCCCGATAATGTGCTGTCCTAGGATTTAGCCTTGTGGTTCTCTGTAGAAACACACACACGTGTGCCCTACGCTCCATATGCACACCCCAAAATGGTTAGTTAGTGAGGGTAACCATGTTTTCGGCCTTGACCATATTCAACTTTCTCTGGTTCATCCTGTTGATTTCTCTCAAAAACCAGAAAAAGTTAGTATTCTGGAGTGCCAGTTCTGACAAACATATAGTCTGTATGGACAATTGTGCACTTATTAAAGGTGTGTATATGAAAAACTTATAGTTTAGGTATTGTTCTAGAATGGCAGTAACACCACATAACAGTGTATGATTTTTCAATAACATAAGTGTCCCTCTTCAGCCATTTGAAATGGGAGAGATTGGCCGAACTGACAAAGATCCTAAACACTATCTCGGAAACCGCGATATGCAACGCCATGACTCCAAAGCAGTTAACCAAGGCTCAGTCTGACCAAGAGATACAGTGCCTTGCAAAAGTATTAACCCCCTTGGCATGTTTCGTGTTTTGTTGTTTAACAACCTGGAATTAACATGATTGTTGATTTGCATCATTTAATTTACAGAACATGCCCACAACTGTTTTGTTTTTGTTTTTTTTATTGTGAAGTAAAAAACAAATATGACAAAATAACAGAAAAAGTCAATGTGCATAACTATTCACCCCCCTAAAGTCAATACTTTGTAGAGCCACCTTTTGAGGTAATCACAGCTCCAAGTCGCTTTAGATAAGTCTCTATGAGCTTGCCACATCTTACCACTGGGATTTTTGCCCCTTCCTCCTTGCAAAACTGCTCCAGCTCCTTCAAGTTGGATGGTTTGCGCTTGTGAACAGCAATCTTAAAGTCTTACCACAGATTTTCTATTGGATTGAGGTCTGGGCTGTGACTAGGCCATTCCAACACATTTACATGTTTCCCCTTAAACCACCCAAGTGTTGCTTTAGCAGTGTGTTTGGGGTCATTGTCCTGCTGGAAGGTGAACCTCTGTCCTAGCCTCAAATCACGCGCAGAGTGGTACAGGTTTTGCTCAAGAATATCCCTGTATTTAGCACCATCCATCTTTCCCTCAACTCTGACCAGTTTCCCAGTCCTGGCTGCTGAAAAACATCCCCACAGCATGATGCTGACACCACCATGTTTCACTGTGGGGATGGTGTTCTTTGGGTGATGTGATGTGTTGGGTTTGCGCCAGACATAGCGTTTCTTTGATGGCCAAAAAGTTCAATTTTAGTCTCATCAGACCAGAGCACCTTCCTCCATACATTTTGGGAGTCTCCCACATGCCTTTTCACAAACTCAAAACGTGCCATTTTGTTTTTTTGCTGAAAGTAATGGCTTTCTTTTGGCCACTCTGCCAACTCTATGGAGCGTACTGCTTATTGTCGTCCTATGTACAGATACTCCAGTCTCTGCTGTGGAACTCTGTAGCTCCTCCAGGGTTACCTTAGGTCTCTGTGCTGCCTCTCTGATTAATACCCTCCTTGCCCGGTCTATGAGTTTTGGTGGGCGGCCGTGTCTTGGCAGGTTTGCTGTTGTGCCATGTTCTTTCCATTTGGTTATGATAGATTTGATGGTGCTCCTGGGGATCATGATATTTATTTTTATAACCTAACCCTGACTTGTACTTCTCAACAGAACTGTCCCTTACTTGTTTGGAGAGTTCCTTGGTCTTTATGGCAGTGTTTGGTTAGTGGTGCCTCTTGCTTAGGTGTTGCAGCCTCTGGGGCCTTTAAAAGAAAAGACACTTAGATTGCACACAGGTGGATATAAATTCACTAATTATGTGACTTCTGAAGGTAATTGGTTGCACCAAAGCTTTTTATGGGCTTCATAACAAAGGGGGTGAATACATATGCACATGCCAATTTTCTGTTTTCTATTTCTAAAAAATAGTTTTATGTATATATTTTTCTCATTTCACTTCACCGATTTAGACTATTGTGTTCTGATCCATCACATATAATTCAGATTAACAAAACATTGAACTTAAAGGCTGTAATGTAACAAAATAGGTAAAAAGTCAAGGGGGGGGGGGGGAATACCTTTGCAAGACACTGTAGTTAATAGTGGTGAAAAACACTATAAATGTGCAAAAAAAGGAGCTTTTTGTCTAAGTACGTCCTCCTAAGATACACAAGTAGGAAAAATTAAGCTAATAAAATATAGTATTATACATTGGAACCAAGAATGGGAATATTAGAATATTTTTGGCCATTAGAGATTTAAATGTTATGGACTACTATGAGGAACGTTGGAGCAACTAAACTTTAAAGGACCTGATTGCTATTATGTGAAACATTTTAACTATTAAAAAATGAATCAGTGTTTTTGATCATCCTCGGAGAAGATGAAATGAGAGGAGCATATACCCTTCCAGATATTCCTATTAATCCCTGAAGAAGTCTTGAATGGATGGAACGCATAGGAGTCTTGATGATTTTATTTTTTTAAATATATTTTATCTAAGAGCACAATAAACATTTTTAGAACATACTACTTCAGTGAGTCCTCTCTCTCTCCTAATGACTTTACTACAATGATCTCTCACAGAGAGGGGTGATAAACCCCAAGAGCATGCCCATTTGGAACAGATCACAACAATAAGACATTAACCCCTATTTGTCTCATTGACAATAAATATTTATTAATCTGGACAAGCTCTTGCGATTTTCTTCCCATCCCCACTGTGAAAGATAAATCACAAGAGATAAAGTTAATAGGAGAAAAAGAGGTCATGTACGCTTAAACTACCCAAATTCAAGCTACAATCAATTGTAATTAAATATATTTA
Organism: Discoglossus pictus; assembly: GCA_027410445.1. Taxonomy (NCBI): domain Eukaryota; kingdom Metazoa; phylum Chordata; class Amphibia; order Anura; family Alytidae; genus Discoglossus; species Discoglossus pictus. The sequence goes on along the minus strand of CM050169.1, from coordinate 32,673,104 downwards.
TATATGTGTACTTTCCATTTCTGCAATAACTGGGACCATTGCTATGTCAGTTTAATGGATGGTTGCATTTTGTTTTTACTTATTTTCCAAAGGACCACTACAGTTCAAGACAAAATACACTTGTTTTTAACAAACTTACATTAGCAGCTAAGTAAGCCACCACATAAAAACAAGATTCTTGGTTTAGATAAAAATACAGTGTTTTTGAAAACTATTTATGAATAGAAAATTCAATCTTATCTTTGTTGTATCATTCCTAAGAGCTGGGTTTCAAGGGTGTGTTTTTATATATATATCAGTGGAGGGAGGGTGGATGACAAGGGGAGAGAAGTCTGGAGGATTTGTTCGGGTTCTTGATCGGATTGAAATGGATACCACTGCTCTTCGCCTGGAAGTAGGCAGCTTCCATCAATAAATGCAAGTGTTCTCCAGAAATATAAATGCCACTCTCACACAACTTCCATCAAAATATCATGGATTTCACCAGGAGAGGCATCACAAATTATTTTATTTTCTAAATAAAAAAAAACTTGATTCTTGATTCTTACCTGTATAATGATGGTCTTAATCAAATTTTACGTTTTTCAGTAAATATATATATTTCATTGATTAATGAATGGTCCTTTCTCAGGAACATGTCCTTTTTGGCATGGACAGTTTTTCTTGCAGAGAAGATGATGGGTGTATCTGTCTTGACCTGTGGCAGATACCCCTCCTGGCTCGATAATGGTGCAGGTACATAGCACGGTAAGGCTTTCATTAGAAACCTTTTTTTCAGTGAGAATGCCGATGTCCAGATATAAAAATACTGCTCCAACAGTCAGATTTCTACTATTACAATTTAGCTAGGTCTCGTTTCTTAGTTTCATTAACTACTAATTTATGACCTGGAAAGAAAACTAGATCACAGTTAATGCTCGATTGCTCTGAATCTGGTCTGGGGTTCCTATGTCTGGTGCTATATTAAACTAAATTGTTAGAGAGGGGCAATGGTATGATGTGAAGCTCCCGTAATAACCTAGTAAATTATTACCTTATAGAAATAAATAAAAAATATCAAAATTTCCTAAGATTCACATAGTCTATGTAGTAGCTGGCAGGGGCTGATGATTATTCTATAGAGCAGGGTTAGGCAAGTTCGGTCCTGAAGAGCCCCACACAGGCCTGAATTTGAGGATATCCTTGCAGCGTACAGGTGAGTGAATCACTTCTTCAGTCATCCTGATTAACTTACCTGTGCACAGAAAGGATATCCTCAAATACAGGAATGTATGGGACCGGAGTTGCCCATCCCTGCTCTATAGCAACAGTGATGAGCTGCAAAAAATATCAATATCCTTCTTTATTTAAAATTACTAAATGTATAGAAATTAATATACAGTAGACTCTCAGTTAACCAGAACTCAAGTACCCAGAAATCTCAAGAAAACAGAAAAAAAAAACGGAATTATATTGTAATGTACAGGGCTCAACAAATGCCAGGAGCCAGGTTGTCACGCCACAAAATGCTTACAGGCACCTAAATTAAATCCACGGTGTGTCTCTGCAATTATTTTTTACCTGGAAGCAGACTGGCACGAGTGACTGAGCCAGTGAAGTGTTGGCGTTACATTTCCTGGGTTCAGCACCGCACCCTCCGGCCGAACGTACCTGTGTGTAAGTGAGGAGTGAAAGCTGCTGCTGCTAGCACAGCCCTCACTGACAAATATATTTAGCACAGCATCCTATGTGCAGCTAATCTAGGCCTCTTTTGATAGTAACTCTCAAGCAACCAGAAACTACATTTATCCGGCATCTACCAATCCCTATGGGTGACTGTATATCAAAAACTAAATCGGCATGTGGGAATGGGAGCTGAAAATAATAAAAATGAAAGCTTTCACCAATACTTAAGCACAAAGTTTACAATCTAACTAATATGTTCACCATATTGTGCTGAAGCACATAGAAAGCAAAATACAATAAAATGCATGGAAATGGTCAGGCAGTAGCCAAAACGAGCACACTGTATTGTGGTCCAACATATTGGACAATATCCTACAGCAATAATCTGTTTTTATAGAAATAATGGTCCATCCATGGCATGAAAAAAGGATTTGCATTTAAGTTAGCGCCATTTAGAAAAGATTACTCTTTAATTGCAAAAAGAGCTGGCAGACGTGGGTACCACTAAATATCTTTTGTGTAGTAAAGCCTGGTATAGCAGGGGACAAATGTGCAGACCAGACTCGTGAGCCAGGGAACCCTGGGGGCAGCTGAAAATAGATATTCACATTAGCCAGACTGAAAATGCAGGGCCTCCCTTGTGCCTGTGAACTTCAGGCCTAAGAGACGGAGGGGGAAGGGATGCACGGAATAAGAGAAGGAAAAAAAAAGAAAAGAAAAATCTCACGCAGCTGCCATCTTCTTTGCATAACACACACAACATTTAGCGAAGACACAGGCCTTTCATTCATGATCATTCAAATGAGATTGAAAAAAAAGGTCTGTGCGTGGTGGGGCAGAGAGGTGTCCAAGACAGACGAGGCCCTTGTAAGTGGTTCATGTCTATGTAAAGGCTCATTATGTATGAATCAAAAAAATCCTATTATGTTTTCTGTAGAGTAATTAAATAAAGAGGCCAAGATTCCAGGAGACATGGCCGAGAAGAAGAGCTTAATATCAAAAGTAAATGAGTAAAACAAAAAGACAAAAATCCTGGGGTTTTAGATATTTTAATCTGATGGTTTCCTCCTGTTGTAGGATGGTTTAATATATATATATATATATATATATATATATATATATATATATATATATATATATATATATATATATATATATATATATATATATATACACACACACATACATACATGCTCACAATACACAGAGGCCTATGTTTGAACCTCTCCATTACAAAAACAAGACACCATTGGGACTGCCCCAGATTTATTAACAAAAATAGTAGAGAATAAAACTGGTGTATAAATAGCTTTTGCTCCAGGACAGTGTTTCTCAAACTGTATTTCATGAAGTTTTACTTGGTGTCAGAAAGGATTTGTCAAGAAAACTGCTGCAACAGATTTATTTGGTATCTGTGCTTATGAATTTTTGTAGAGAATCCAGATGTGGAAATGCTACACATAACTGTACAGCATATAGTAATATTATTTATGCTATAAATAATAAGAATAATTGACTGCCGCAATTAACATAAATTAGTTATCAAGTGTAATTAATACACACGAATATATATATATATATATATATATATATATATATATATATATATATATATATATAGTAAATACATGATACATTTGAATGTCTAAAACAAGTTTAAAAAAGTCCTGTTTCATGCCCAGAATTCCGAGAAATACAGTTATTACACTGCATTCTGGGAACCCTGGCATGAACATGCAAATTATATATATTATTATCATCATCATCTATTTGTAATGCGCTGACGTATTCCGTGACGCTGTACATAAGTTAAGTTGCAGGCAAAGATAAATACCGTATTTTTCGTCATATAATATAATATAATATAATATTCACACACATATACACACCTACATCACACACAAATATATATATATATATATATATATATATATACACACACACACACACACATTTGGAGCATTTAGGAGCCTCCAGGAGCTCTTGACCCTCCCTGACCCTCCTGATCCCCCCTGCCCCTCTTGATACTCCCCCTTCTTCTCTTGATTCCCATCTTGATCTCACCCCATCGCACAGCGCTTCCTACCAGCACTCCTCCTGTACTGCAGCCTTCCCCTGCGTCGCGTGTGTGACGTCACTAAGATGCGCCGGCAGGCGAGATGCAGTTCAGAGGCATGCTGCTGGTGCCGTAGGAAGCGCCAATGGGGGGGGGGGGGATCAGGAGTGGGGATCTAAAGGGGGCCAAGGGAAGGATCAGAGGGGTCGAAGGGGAGAATCAGGAGGGGGAGAGGATCAAGAGGGGCAGAAAGAGGACTGCGAGCAAGCACCACACAAAGTTAGGGGCAGTTTTAATGCAGGCAAAAAGTGTATTTGTCATATAAGACACACCAACTCCCCCCCCCCCCCCCCCCCCCCCCAGTTTTGGGGAAGAAAAAGTGCGTCTTATACGGCGAAAAATACGGTACTAATTAACAAATAGCAAAGAATGGAGGGCCCTGTCTTTGAGCTTGGAATCCAGTGTCCATAGCGCTTTCCCTAAAGCACCGCGCAGGATTGAAAACTCGCAGACTTACAACCTAAATATAAATAATAAAATAGATTTATTAACAATATCATGATACAGTTTAAGTGTTTTTTTTTTTAATTCTCCATTGTCTTTTTGATACATTTTGTTATTTTTCCCTGTTTTTATGAATGTTCAAACTATTTAGTGTTAATAATAAGTGTTAACAATAAAGATTTATTAACAACTATAATATCCACAATCAAACTTCTTTAAAATACATGATAAAAGAACTTCCATTTTTTTTCTATGTGGAAATATATTTTTTGGAAAATATTCAGAAATATTAAAAAGGATCCTAGATTCCAGCTTCGGGCTGTCAAGCTGACGTAAACCAAAGGAATGAATGACTTCATCAAGCTGGCCGTTACTCCTAACAATGGAGGAAGGTCAAAGGTGAAACAAGGCCGACATTCCTCCAGCTGCACAACTGTAAAGAGCATGTTTGCAGAATGCACTATGTGCATTTATCTTGTAGAAGCAAATAATCCTGTTGATACTTGCGTAATCAAAATGTCAAAAAATATAATGTTTTGAGGTGTTTAATATGCGTAGCTCCCCAAGACATGATGATCAATAAAGCTTGCAATACATTCAGACATCTCATTTTTGCGTAAGCAATCCATCTTTCTACATAGCTGAATATAGATGTTCACTTAAGGCTTGGAAATCAATCCAGTTTTGGGCCTGCAGGCCTTCCGCACAAGCCTGTGATTTTCAAGTAGGCCTGTACATGCCATCACCATAAATCCAGTCACAAAACAGTATAACCAGCGGACATAAATCCATTCAAATGAGACACACGCAAAGGTGTAAACAACCGGCTTTTATAGAGATATTGATCAAACTTGTATTTTATATCATTATGTAAATGGACGAGGAATATATGACACTGGGCATTTCTATTCATTTTAATTCCACGCACAAAACTAACCTGACATTTAAAGCACCACTTCAGTATAGGAAAAAAACAAATTAGTATGTACCAAAATAACAAAAACCATTAACTAGATTTTATGAGTATAGGAATGTATTTGGGGTTTGCTATATCATATCCCGAGAGAAGGATGATGGGTGTGTGTGTGTTTATAGTTATCAGTGGAGGGAGTGGTGGGGTGCAAGCAAAGCCTTTGTTTGGTATATGAATAAGACTTAAACTGACTCCACCCTCCTCACAGGCTCTGAAGTAAGACATTGCATCAAAGGATGCAACCATAGATCTCCAGAAATGTAAAAGCCCAACTTAAACATACACAGCTTCCACCAATGTATCATGGATTCCTCCAGGGTCCAGCAGAGGTATCAAAAAGTATTATTGTTCAATTTAAAATTAATAATATGACTTGTGTCCGGATTTATTATGCTCTTGGTCAGACCCAACGTTTTCAAACATATTTTTTTCATTGCACACTGGCCCTTTAAGTTGATACTTCAGAGGTAATTTGCAGGAATACTATTTAAAGAAATCGTTAGCAATATGAAGCTAATGAAGTCCCATATGTTTAAGAATTAGACCTAGTAACCAAATAAGGATTACATTTATTAATTATTGTATGTGATCATACTGGGCAAGTGTTATTTTTGTTTTCCTATGGTCAACAAACATTTAGAAAAACAAACAAACATGATCTGTTCATAATTGCGAGAGATTGCCACATCCTTTTTAAATGTTAAAGCCTGTGTTCATGTAATGTATGTGTAAAATACCCCAATATCAAGCTCAGTTATCTACCATTTCCATATTTTTGGTTTCTTTTACTAAAAATGCTTTAGTTATTGAAGCATAATAAAAAACTATAAAGTCATATTTTCATACACCAAAGATAAAAGAAAATAATACATTCTGAAGTATATCTCCATTAGCCAAAGACGTGAGGCTCTTAATCTAAGAACAAAAACACCTAAGTAGGTTTGCTGTATAGGTCAGTTTACTACTCAGACTATTTTTGTTATTTTTCCTCACCCTAAGGGCGATAGGGGCACCCAGACGTGGATTCCTTGCCTCACCCCAGCAATGAGGCCCACAGAGGCCGAAATATACGTCTGGGGTTTGCGGTTTCTCCTGTTCATGGTATAATTGCCTGGTATTTCAGGGCTGGATCCCTCTAGTGAGTGATACCAGACTGATATACTACAGGATATTTCTCCTGGTGAAGGGCGCAAGTGAGCTAAAAGAGGTTGCTCTCTGAGTAGGTAACCAGACCTACAGGACAAACCTACTAAGATTGTGTACATTCCCACATTGAGCGCCTCTCACTCTTTTTGTCATTGTTTATTTTTTTTTGTAATTTTGATAGTTTAATAACTCATCCAAATATATTGCCCAATGTGAATAGGCCATCCTTTTCTTGCAAACAACATCAAATAAAATAGAACAAAATTCATAGGCAGATCAGGTTCGGATTAAAAAATACTCAAAAAGTTATTGGTGTTTTACACTTTTAATTTTTAATAGCAACCAATTGCAATATTTATTCACATGTGTATTTTCATTTCTTTACCATGAACCTTTAAAAAATAAAATAAAAAAAAACTTTCCCTTTCTAGTGGGCCTTTTTTATTTGAATTGTAATTAAATGGTATACATTTTTTTTCTCTACATCATGTCTGCTGATCTCAATCCAGACACTCTATGTTACTTGAACCTCCACAGAATAAAGCTGTACCGCGTGGAAGAGAGCATTACTGGAAGCAAAATGGAGAGTGTTTACACAAAAAGGATCTGAACTAACCAGACAAGAAAAAAAAAAAATAGAGACAAAAAAAAAAAGAAAGAAAGAAAGAGAGAGAGAAATCCAGAAACGTGTGTCGGGTGACGCAGTACGTTGGATGCGGTCTGATGAAGACACTAGCTAGCATCTAGGTGCCCATAGCTTAATTCCCCTATTAATAGAGATTTTTATTATATTCCAATAGTAGATCCAACTGTGTCTCTTTATTTTTATTAACAAAGATTTTAAAATTATTTTATAAAAGTTATATTTTTTTGTCTCAAGTGCACACAAAAAAGACGCACAAAGCAAGTCTAGTCTTTTTTGTGCAGATGACTACACTCAAGACAATGGACTCAATGGCTCAGGGGTGTTAACAAACAATATGAATCGCTGTAAGTGGGTGAGATAGAGAGGATGACGGACAGCTAAAAATGGTAAATTTCAATGTAAACAACAATAATAGAGGCTCAGAATCCGTTTACGTTCAGAAAATGCTGTTTTGGATCTATCCTGTTATGGTGTCAGGACAGGCCTGCTGCTGCAGTGCGGCCTCCAACCACTAGATGGCGCTGCTGATATTTTGCAGCGCTGTCGATATGTGAGAGAAGTTCTAAGCTTATAATGTTAGCCTAACCCTTGAACTAACCCTAACCCTCACCCCAACCCTAACAGATTACCTAAGCCTTGACTTTATATGGCACTGGAATATTGGCAGCGCCACCTAGCAGATGCTCGCTGCGCTACCATAAGAGGATAGGTCCAGCGTTTTTTTAAAGAACATAACATTTGTTTGTTATTACCTATCGTTTACAATTTTAGTATATTTGTAACCGCCATTGCATCTTTCCTCATTTAAACATAGTCACTGACAAAATCCTTTACTGATGGAACATCTGCTGAAAGACTTCCTGTCACCCCTCCTGGACACTACCCCTCACATGTCAGGCACACATAATCCGCTAATTACGCCATTGTTGAAAACGGTGTCAACCCAAATTAGCTTAAGGGGTCTAACGTCAGCTACAGGGGGTAGGTAGTGTCCTTTTAAAAAGGTTACAGTGATCCATTCAAACAGATTGCCCAGCGCGGTTCATTGAGGTCCTCTACTGAGTGTCTAATTGCTTGCACTATACTAAAACAAAATATAGAGAGGCTGGGTGTAATTAGGCTTCACTTTGTATTAATTGTAAACGAGCACTAGCCTTGATTATTCCTGTCCTAGATTTCCAACACACACAGCTTTCTCCAATGAATTCTGTTTTAACACATGCGGTCTGGACAGAAGTACACAAATGATTATAATCAGGGATTAGACTCCAGTATTAAATCATCTTTGATTATGTCCAACAAATCTCCTTTAGTCACCTTATACCAACCACAAGCTTCCCACCAACCAAATCCGATGGGATATGCTGAATAGGGTAAAAATAAAGTGTTTAATGGTTACCCACTGCAACATGCTACAACAAGACCAGGAACGTTAAACATGTCAGCCTTTTATAAACTTTTTTTATCATTTACATGATTATTCTTGTATTACATCCACAGGACTAATAATAGGTTTCACAACTGATTCTTAGAAAGGCATTTAATTATGGATTATGTTAGCTAGTGTGCTCCAGAAAAAAAAACAAAATTGGGCAAGGCATAGACCAAAATAATAAAATAAAATCAATACTTAATATCTCTATCTTTATCTATCACAAGTCAAAACCGCATCGGATATACACTAATATATGAAATCTGGGAAGATAGATAGACAAATAGATAGATAAATAGATAGATAGATAGAGGGATAGATAGATAGATAGAGAAAACTGATCTATCTATGTTGTGTTTTGCATGAAGAGATTGGATAAAACCTGATTAAAGTCATATCCAAGTTTCATGAATTAATACATTTCTAAAATCCTTAGGCGAAAAAGCAGTTTATATGTATGCAGCACATCTCATAAAACATTTAAATTTGTATTAATATCTAGAAATCCCTGTAATTATTATGTTGACACTTTCAGGGGGTGTCTACACAGGCATCTGACCCCCCCCCCCCCTTCAGCATGCAGCATCAGGGGAGCAATCTTAACCTACTATTAACCACTATTAATCTCCTTGCAGCTTCCTGTCTATATGTCAGCAGCAACACATAGCACATATCATTGATACACTACATATCCCAGGCTGCTTTACAGCACAAACAGGAACCCTAGAGTTTAAATTTCAAATGTTTAAGCTAACCTGATTGGCCAAAAACAAGTCATTTTAAATTTGATGCTAATTTAGCCTGGATTTGTGGGGTGTTAACCCTAATTTGCAACGGTCAGAAATTACAAGACATTTTGCTGACTGTAAGTGTAAGTGTTTCAATGTTTATTTTGGATTTTTTTTTTTTCATTCACAAAAAATGTTTGCATACACTACTAATACTCCTCTATCAGATGCATTCATAAACCATGAAACTTAAGAGATATGCCTTTAAACTTCACAGAAACTTAGAGGAAATGCAAAGAACATACATGTGTCTGTAGATTTAAATTGGCAGATAAGTATCAGTTATACATTAGCTCATTGGCTGATGGGGAAGGCCCGAGATCTGTTAAATATTTGAATATTTTTTTCTGCTTTGAGAGCATCATTTGAAAGGAAAAAAAAAAAAGATTCACACAATGGTGCTTTATCCAATTACCCTCTTATAATTATAATACAGAAAAAAAACTTTCTGGGTTCCTTTAAGTAGTTGGATCAGTTTAAAAAGTTCTTCAATTTAGTATTTAAAAAAAAAAAAAACAACATTGATCTTACACTGACAGTAGCTGGTTTTCCCCATTTCTACAGATCGGAACACCAATATATTTAGAAATGTTGGCAACATATGTAGCTCACCAATATGTAGTTTCTCTCGATCTACAGTGGTCATTTACAAAAGATAAAACATAGACCAGTCCAGTAGATCTTTAAGACGTTTCTAGTGCTATCATTTAGCTTGGAACACCACATCATCAATACAAATTGATATGTCAGAAACAAAACACAAAAACAAAAACCGAGAGACATAAGTATCTTGTTCAAAAATAGCTTTCCAATGTGAATCCCCTTCTTCAAATCACGAGGATTACAAACTTTATACAAAACAGCTGTGTGCAAGTCACAAATTCCTACTTCCTGCTTTCGAAATAAAATGCCTTGCAGAGACTGAACACTAAGTGCAAACATCTGTGTCAAGAGATTTTCCAGTGCCCGCCATGCTTTCTTATCAGCAAAAACAGTGAAGGAAAGGCAACATGTGCTCTACTAAATCTCACACACACACACGCTTGTCTGTGCAACAAAGGGAAAAGAATCTAATAAACCCAAACACATCTGAGGAGAGACTCAGACTCTTACTCGTTTTCAGACAACTTTACGCGAGTTGCCATATTGTCTTACCAAGCAACTGCATTTAATTCAATGTTTTCCTTCTGGAGAGGCCCAAAAAAGGGATTTGGCTATAGTTAAAAGGACATGAAACACAATTATTTTTTCATGCACTTAAATGAACAGCTTTTAACATTACTAAAGATGTATGTCCATGAAAAAATGTTACGTAAAACCTGTTTGAATGTCATGGAGACTACAGATGTACCTATGTTCTGTGACAAGGACACATGTATGTGTATGTGTATATATATATATATATATATATATATATATATATATATATATATATATATATATATATATATTAATTTGCAATGTGTTAATATTGTTTTTGCCTAGTACTTAATCCCTATAGGGCTATTACATTTGTTGGCAGGTTACAAATAATTAATGAAATATATATATATATATATATATATATATATATATATATATATATATATATATATATATATATATATATATATATAAGAGTGAGGTAGCTGTGAGTGTCCAGTAATCTAGATAAATAATCACAGTATTGCGGTACATAGTGATAAGTTTTTATTGGACAAACATATTCATCATTATTATGACAGGCTTTTCGAGAGCTTCCTCTCTTTGTCAAGTCAGAAGAAATACTGATTATAGATTTGGGGAATCAAAACATACACAGTGCTTGTTTTTAAACACCACACAAGATTGAAAACATCCAATCTAAAGGGATATATATATATATATATATATATATATATATATATATATATATATATATATATATATATATATATAGTACATCTGTGTTCACATTTGAATGTCTAAAACAAGTTAAAAAACCTGCTTCCAGCTCAGAATTCCGAGAAAAAACGTTATTACACTGCATTCTGGGAAGCTGAGCTGGGACATGCAAATGTGCCCACAAATGGCTTGCTCTTCAATCCATAGCCATTATCAAACATGGCTTCCTTTAAGCTTATGCAAGTTGAAAATTTAAAAAAATAGCAATATTTGTTATTTCTATATAATTGTGCAATCAGGGCTTTCATTTTAAAAACGACCACGACATGTTTTACGGTTACCACTTTATTGTCACTTTAAGGAGATATATGTGTAGAGTTCAGTTACAAAGCTTATCTGAAAGGACACAGTTCTCTTTCCAAATCTTTCAATGAAATTTAAGATAATATCACAGAATAAAAAATCCTATTTATTAATAGTAAGCCTGGGTGAGATAAGCATTTTAATAACAAAGAATACATTTTTATATGACCTCTATGGATATAACTCACCTCTTTCTTACAATGGCCAAAGAGACGTATAATTTTTTAGTTAGTATAGGGGTGCATTAAATAAACTTCCTTAGCTTCCTATGTCAATGAAATGTTTTAAACAGCAATATTTAGGCCTTGCAAGCAGTCATTCAGTAGAAAAAACAGGTGCATTAGTAACCATGCATATTCATGACTTTAATTTAATGTGACCTCGCAATCCTCATTTGCATTTGATGGTTATTTGATTTTAACGGCTTGCAATGCACCATTAAATTTAAAATGTGCGGGCTCTCTTTTGATAATTGAGCAAAATATTAAGGTAATCAAAGACAGTCTGCATGAACAGATGTGGATCACACATGCAGGGCCCAAGCAGCGAAGGGTCAATAAATGGCACATATGGCTTGGCTGGTCATGTTAGGACAAGTACTATATCCCTAGTGCAGGCACTTGCTCTGGTGTGATCACTTACTGCATTTATGAACCACTGTGGTTTGGGAAAAAAATAAATCACAAATTAACAGTATTATCAATACACAAGCTATGAGCATAATAGAATATTTAGAGAATCTTATAGCAGACTCTACTTTCACACAGGGCTTTCAGACTGGCCTTCTAGAGCATGGATGAGCAACATTTTTGACCTCCATGGGGAATAATTTTCCACATTTGCATTTGCAGTGCAGATGGAGGACTCACACTTGCTTTTTCGGGATTCTTTCCTAGACCCCCAGTTGAAGGATTAAACCCCACTCCCAATTCACACTCCAATGCAGTAGAGCAGTATTTGTTGGCCTACAGGGCATTGCTCAGTTTTGTCCGACTCTCTTTGACCTCTTGGACAACACACCATACTGATCCACTTGGTTTTCATGGCAGAGATTCTAGAGTGGGTTGCCAGTTCCTTCACCAGTGGGCCACCGCATACAGCTCCTTGTATTCCCAGGTGGTTTTCCATCCAAGTACTGACCAGTGTGACCTCTTGGTTCCCTGGCTGGATTTGAACCCAGGATGCTTTGGTGAAAACATCTGCATCCTAACCATTGCGTTGCCTAGAACCCAAATGAACATCTTTCTTTTCTACCTGCCTCTGCTCCTGAATAAAAAAAAAGTGTGGCCTAATTGGAGGGTGAGTTAATTTTAAGATTTTATTTGAAAAGTTTTTTTTTTTTTACTAAACTACAGTGAGCCTTCAAGGTGAAAAACTGCTATCATATCTATCAATACTGCTCTACCCCTCCCATTAATACCAATCTTGCAGACTGACTCAATGCAATCCAATTACAATATAATGATTGAATATACCAGTACCACTCACTCTCTGTATATCAACTAATTTGAGTATTCCAAGATATATACCGTATTTTTCGCCATATAAGACGCACCTGACCATAAAACGCACCTAGTTTTTAGAGGAGGAAAACAAGAAAAAAATATTCTGAATCAGACACAAATACACTTCACACACATATACACACCTACATCACACACAAATTATATATATATATATATATATATACACATACATACACCACACACACAAACACTTTTGGAGCATTTGGGAGCCTCCAGGAGCTCTTGACCCTCCCTGACCCTCCTGATCCCCCCTGCCCATCTTGATCCTCCCCTTACTTCTCTTGATTCTCCCCTCTGCCCATCCATGATCATCCCTTGGCCCATCTTGATCTCACCCCATCGCGCAGCGCTTCCTACCAGCACTCCTCCTGTACTGCAGCCTTCCCTTGCGTGTGTGACGTCACTAAGATGCGCGGCAGACGAGATGCAGTTCAGATGCATGCTGCTGGTGCCTTAGGAAGCGCCAATCGGGGGGGGGGGGGATCAGGAGTGGGGATCTAAAGGGGGTCAAAGGAAGGATCAGAGGGGTCAAAGGGGAGAATCAGGAGGGGGAGAGGATCAAGAGGGGCAGAAAGAGGACTGCGAGCAAGCACCACACAAAGTTAGGGGCAGTTTTAATGCAGCCAACATGAGTATTTGTCGTATAAGACGCACCAACTCCCCCCCCCTCCCCCCCCCCACAGTTTTGGGGAAGAAAAAGTGCGTCTTATACGGGGAAAAATACGGTAACTATTAAAAGACACACACAAAGCAATGAAGTTCTCACCCTCAAATGATGATGCAAAAAACTGATACAAATTACTTAATTTTATCAATCTGATTAACAGCCTTGCGATTCGGCAAATTTAAAAGGGCCCTATATAAGCACATAGCATATTTTTTTTTAAAGAAGTTTCTAGTTAGTGTACTTCTATCCAAAAGCAAGGTCTTCACTAACTAAAAACTTCTGTAAAAAATATATGCTATATGCTTATATAGAGCCCTTTTAAATTTGCCGAATCGCAATTTAATAAGGCTGTAAAAAGTTTGTATGCAAGTCAAGTTAGAATCGGCAAGACTTTTAAACTGCTTGAATTTACATACTCCTGTAAATACATTACTTCCCTATTATTTACTTGCCCAGACAAAGAGCCAGCTTCCACACAGAACAATATGAATAAAACATCTAATTATATTAAATCATAGTAGGTTGTTTTCACAAGATTCATTCATTCAAATGTGGTTTAATGTTTGTTTGTAAGATGGCAACAACACTGATATATAATCAGAAAAAAAGGGAACTCCCTTTTTTATATGTATTTGCTCATATGTATTTGTTTGATGATTAATAAAATGTAGAGAACACACCTACATTTATCACCCAAATATAGTATCAAACCAGTCCTGAATTCTTGTGCAGACATCATTTCCTGGCCCTATTAGCCAAATTATATGTGTTTATGAATTATTAGAACTATAACTTCTTCTCACAAAGTAAGGTCAGCAGATTTTTAACAATCCACGGGCCTGTGGTGCAGCAATGGAACAATAGGAAGCTGCTGGCTGAGATGTTTGCCATAGATGATGCAATATGGAGATTCACAGCTTGCTGCCTGCCAATCTCACACAGTGAAAGAAGGGAGAAGAGAGAGATGACAATGTGACAACTTTATTTAGATGAACAGAGTAAGAAATAAAATAAATAATAATTTATAACCTTATATAAATTGAGAGTATACAATTTTTATTATGTTACTAGCGAATTGCCCGTCAAAAAATGACGGCAATGAAATTGTAAGTGAGCTAAGGGTGTTTGGTGTATATAATGTGGCTGATGTAGCGTCATTTGTTTTCTATGTCGTGCGAGTTTTTCGGAATATCCGTAGCTGCTTGGTGGGCTTTTTCTGAATATCCGTAGCTGTTTGGTGGGCTTTTTCTGAATATCCGTAGCTCTTTGGTGGTGTTTTGTGTGTTTATGGTAGTGTTTTGTGTGTTTAGGGTCCTTTCGCCTCGTTTTCGTTTTGTTCGGCTGCCATTTTTTCTCTCGCTTAGGTGATTTTCGGGTCTCTAAACTCCAAAATCACTTGCATAGGTCCTCGGTGCCCCCCCTTGCTGTGAGTAACCTTTTTATGTGTTTGTTGTTTGTATTTGTTGTGTTTGTAATGTTTTTGGGGTTGCGTCCTTGTTTTCTAATCTCGTAGGTGTTTTTCGGCAAATACGTAGGTGATTGGTGGTGTTTTGCGTCTTTAGACTGCTCTAGCCTCGTTTCCGTTTTTTTCGGGGGCCCTTTTTTC